>CAUYSK010049207.1:0-46385 GCA_963575035.1 Avahi laniger
TTTTTTCTGCCTACATAATGCAACTTTTCCTTTTATAATTAAAAAAGAAAGAAGTTTCCACTTTCCCAAAGAAATATAAACTTAAATCTCTTCATTACTGCATATGCCCTAACATCTAACATCAATATTTCTGGAGAATATCCATTTCATTTCTCATTTTGTCCTGTTCCTAACACATTATTGTTCAGACTGTGGTCCAAATGGCAAAGTAACCACCATCACCACCACCACCACAACCACCATCACCTTTAATACAATTATAGGGGCAGGATAAAGAGAAATAAAGGGTGAAATAATACTAAGTAAAAATCGCTCTTTCTGTAACTGGTTAAGCGGCATAACTTATGATTCTCCTCTTCCACTACCCTGTTGACAAGTTGATAAGATCACTTTGTCCATTAGCATGACCCAACCCTTCATTCCTTAGTGGTGTTGTCATGGTAATAATGCCTCTTTGGGGACCTCTCATGTTGCATTATTAATGATCATTGCACAAATTGGTAATAGGACACACTGCGTAATACCTACATTTATCTACTTGATTATCAGGAACACTCACTTCCACCAAAATAACCATTTCTTTTTTGCCTGTCTATCAGATAGAATAAAGAGTCCCAACAGGCTTAGTATCAGATACAACTTTTCATTTTCTGGAACTATTAATTTGATTAGGTTGAAAAGATTCTAAACCTGTGGAGTCTAGAATTTTACCAAAAACATTATTTTCCCTGGCATTCAAAATATACATATGAAAGGTGCCACACTATTTCTACCCCTTGGTAAATAAGCATCAGTAGTTTCTCCATGGGAGGAAGTTCCATTTAATTATTTCTGGTTCAGTTTCCACATTGCAACCTGAAGACCAGCCTTCCAGTTGGCTAGATGACTTCCTTCCACATATTTCATACTTTTCTGCCTGATTTACCTAAAAAAAGATGTCACTCACTATTCCTTTCCCCTAATCTATCCCTGAGGAATCTCTGGCATGTAGGCAGTCCGTCCATTTGTCGCAAGAATTGTCATCTACCATCTCAAGTAAAAAAGAAACTCTATTACAAATGCATTAGGTATATTGACAGGAGATTAAATAACCAGGATGGGATAATAGGCAGGAAATATATGACTTTGTAGGGCAGGAAGCAGACAGCACTTCTGCAGGACAGCGCCCCTGCTATAAGATGCCACCCCACATTCTGAGGATCAACTCTGTTGTCATTTTTTTGTCAGAATTTTAGTACTACTTCCTTCTTTATATCATGTTTCAAAGATTCAGGCATGAACATTTAGACAGCTGGCGCTAGCAAATGTGTCCTAATTATCTGGGACCAGTGATGGACGCCTAGCTCCTTTGCCCACATACTAAACAAGATATGGAGAAAGAGCAAGTATGCTGTACTATGGAGTGGTCAGATCTGGACAAATATAAAATACGTGTTCTAAGAGGAATAAAAATATTGAAGAAATTAAGAAAAAAGTAGCATATCTTACTTAGAGAGAAAATTTAATGTAGTCAATTTACCTACATCCTCTCTCTCTCTCTCTAAATATAAAATGTTGAATAGTTTATCTCAATAAGAAGAAAATATAATTGTAGATTTGCTTATTTTATACAATATGTATTTATGGGAAAGAAAAGGTAGTTATAAAGATTGAATAGTAATATGGAAATTAAACATTCAGGAGTAGAGTAGTCAGGAATTTCTGAACAGACGATGAATGATGAATTAGTCAGATTGCAAGTCATATTGCAAGAAATATGTTGTGTATATAGAGTAATTAAAATGGTATTAACATAAGAATTCATTAATAGATGAATGCAGTATGATTAAAAAGTATAGAAATAGATGCTAATGTTTATGGTGATCTAATATAAGATAAAATATTCAATATATCTTGTACATTCAATGGACTAATCTTTTTATTGGTAAACGGACATTTGATTTACTACTAAATATAAATATTAAAACAAAATAATAACTTCATTATAAAGAAGTGTCCTATTTTAACTAAAAGACATGGAGTGAAGAAAACATTGCTAAGGTAGCCACAAACTCAGGAAATATAAAATACAGTACACAGCAGTAAAAATTTTGCTATAACTTATAAGAAGTTAAAAAGGAAATGATTCAGTCTTAAAAAGTTATATTGTCACAAACAATGCTAATTGTCTTAATTAATCCATGTCCTAAAAACGAAAAGGGAAATACCAGAATCCAGTTATTTAAAAAATCAACAAAAGGTATGAATAGTCAGAAGTATGAATGACTTAGAAATACGTGAAAATGGGCTCATATAGTCATCATTAAAGAAAAACAAAACATCAATAAATGTAATATTTTCACCTATGTGGTTATGAATTTGTCAAACAATAATATGGAGGGCAATTTGACCAATTTGCAAGTATTTCATGTGTATAACACTTTTAAATTTGAAAACTTTTTTCTAACATTTTTTAAGTAAATGTACTTACACAGGTACATAAAAATATGAAAATAACATTTATTTCATAATAATATTTAACAGAAAACAGAGGATAGGAAATTATTCAATTATTGTATATGTTCAGACTTGGAAAGCTATGCAATTATTTTTAAGAAATAGTTTGGTCTATAGGAATATTTTCTGCCTATATAGACATGATAGATCCATTTGTATTATTAGGATGTTTAATAAATACATGCTATTTTCATAATATTAAAAATTACAGTTATTAAAAAAATAGAAATGCAGAATATAGTTAGTTATAAAATAGGATGCTACATTCTTGGATTCATTAACAACATGACAGATACAAATGTGCTTGTAACCATTAATGCGAATAGCAGTACTGAGTTGTAACAAGTCATTACTGTCATTGCCTTCCTCATGAAGGATATCCTCACTATATTCCACTTTAGGAATGTGTTAAACAGCATGAAACAGATAAAACACAGAATACTTTTGTTTTAATTGAATGTAGCTAAATAACTAAAAGTATTATTACCTCCTTTCCAATAAATTACCAGGGAATCCTTAACCTTTACTAAAAATATCCAGCAGGACAATTAGCTTCAAGGTTTAATATTAGATCAAACCTTGAGGTTTTGGAAATGAGTTTTTGCATAATGACCATTCACCACCCTTCTTATTCTGCAAATTCTATCTCAAAGGTACTCTTTGCAATTATTCCAAGTAGAGATGTTTCTTTAAAAAGCAATTATACCAGTCATTAACAGCATGGAAGTACAGCTCAAAGCCAACATTGGTTCTTCCAGATTAGTTAACCTTGGACATAATACAGAGGAAAATAAGGGAGTACCTCAAGGCTATGGCTACACTTCATCAAAATTTCAACTGAAAATTAAATCAATCTTGAGAATTTAAAGTGTTTAAACAGCACACTTAAAGAAAATTATTTAAAAAAACCAACCAAAATGCATTGAAAACAATATTTACATGAGATATGTAACAGACCATGGGAAGCATAAAAATGTAAAAGTGTTATACGGATTTTTGCAAAGTGATATTCACACAGGAATCTGTACTTAACAATAGACTACCTGAGTTCAATATTGACTCTTCCTCCTTCACACTGTGCAACTTTGGGCAAATTACTTAATTTCTCTGTGCCTTAGTTTCCTCATTTATAAAGTAGGGTAATAACTGCACCTCACTTAGAGTTGTGAGAAGTAAGTTGGTTCATACAAAACTACTGAAAGAGTGACACATAGTAGTACACACTTTTTTCCTTTGGTCTTTCCTAAAGTATTCCACTCTCAGAATGGGTTTAAAATTTTAAAAATTTTAAATTAGTGTAAGTGTATTCTTATCCTGCTAATGCTCCCTCTCCCTTGTCTCTGTTTAATTTTTTTTCCTGTGGCACTAATTAATTTCTGAGATGTTGTATATTTTATTTATTTATTGCATATTTCTTGGTCTCTCCCTATTCAATGTAAGTCCATTAAGGCAGGAATTCTGTCTAATTTGTTCATTGCTGTATACACAGGCTTTCAGTCCTACTAAGTGGTACATGGAAGGCATACAAGCAATTCTTGTTTAAAGAATCAGTTAATTAATTAATTAATTTATTTATTTATTTTTTGAGACAGAGTCTCACTCTGTTGCCTGGGCTAAAGTGCCATGGTGTCATCCTAGCTCACAGCAACCTCAGACTCCTGGGCTCAAGCGATCCTTCTGCCTCAGCCTCCCGACTAGCTGGGACTACAGGCGTGCGCCACCATGCCCGGCTAATTTTTTCTATATATTTTTAGTTGTCCGATTAATTTCTTTCTATTTTTTAGTAGAGACGGGGTCTCACTCTTGATCAGGCTGGTCTTGAACTCCTGAGCTCAAATAATCCGCCCACCTTGGCCTCCCAGAGTGCTAGGATTACAGGCGTAAGCCACCGCGTCCGGCCGTTAATTTATTTTAACTGTGCTGCTCTGTGACCATTTCCAAAAATTTTTTAAAGACTAGCAAATTAGCTATTAGTGATTCCACTTATACAGTTTTTTTAAAATATAAAACATGTATTTTTTTAAAAAATATTTACTCTAAAGATTACATATGTCTAGTACATCTTTTTTCAATGGTTCAAAAACAGTACTTCATACATTTCACTTTTGAAATTGAATATCGTGAAATTTCAACATAAAACACAGTAGAACCCTATATACTTTCATCTAGTTTCATAGCAATCTTTCCCTACTTTGAAATATGTTATAAAACATGTTTGTACTTAGATTTTCATCAATGTTTTCCAAGCATCTTGTGACAGTGTTTCTCACATAAAAGAAAGTACTTTATATTTCAATCCCATATTCTTTTTCTATGTTTTATTTGAGCAGTTTTATCATGCCAAGAAGAACAAGTATTATTTTGATGGTAAGAGGTATTATAATTTCACTTTTAAATAAAAAACTTCAGAAAAACCACCTAAATATTTATCATTAAGAATTTTTTTTAACAGAATATTGTGTTACACATAAATTGATTAGCTGAAAAGTAATTGTAGTATTTGTTCTTCATATGCTGGACACTTACTTTTGAAGTCTTTTGCTAATAATGATGGCTTAATACTATCCTTATTTAGTATCTCAGGCCACATTGACATATAGGGTGAGTTTCCATCTTTAATAATATAAATCTGTATTATACTATTTTTCATAATTATCAACTTTTAACTTCTTTTTACACATGTATTAGATATTCACACCTATTAAGTATTTCACATTATTTTTCCTTTGTTATGTTTTTATATTCTTTTACAAGTAAAGAAATTCCACTTTTTTTTCTCTGCCACTTTCTTTCGTATGCTTCCACTTGAATTTATATTCTTTCTGTGTGTTTTCTTGGCAAAAATATTTAAGCCACTTTGTAAATGTTATCTTAGTTAAATATAAGTAAATAAAATTATATCAATTTGAAATTAATCAAGTTTTGAAAGTATGGATTATAGTATTCTAAAGCAACAACGTGTTTGCTTGTCTATTTGCATTATTAAATATCCAGAATTTTCTTGTGATAACCAGCATAATATATGTCAGAGTTGATTACCTAACATATAGACCAAATAAGAAAAGAGTCAATCTTTATATCAAAATTTAGATAGAAAGTTTAATATTTTGTACCTGTAGTACAAGAGATAGTCTTGCAAATTTCTTGGCAGAGAACATACTACACCTCATAGACCAATATTTTAGACCATAGGCTTCTAAGGGAAAATACACACTGCCCATTTCTTGGATCAATAGCACATGACGGAATAACTAGCTTGTAATAATAGTATATAATTAATAATAATTTGCTAAATAAAAGCATTTATGTATCAGATATTATGCAATATTATTTCAGAAATATTTTTATGTAGTGTAGCTTCTTAAAATTCAGAATTGCCTTGGAAAAAATAGGAAAACAAACTCAAAAATAAAAGTTAGTTTGTTCAAGGTTCAGCACTACTTGTATATATATGCTATGATCCAAGATTTACAGTTTTATTAAATATACTTCCTCCCTGTATATTTGTAATAATCTTTATGTTATAAAAAAGCATTCTAAGTGTCCCATGGAAACACTAAAATTCTGATTACTTGCACAATCAGCAGAATTTTTTTTTAAATAGAAATTTGCTTGAATTCAATAAAAACAGTTAACAACCAATCAACCAACAATAAATATTTACTAAATGACTAATTATTTTAGGTGTTTCAATTGGGGCAATATTTTTTTCTTTCTTATAACAAAAATATTATTAATCATTTCTAAAATGTCTCATGAATATATGCAGTCTTAGCGCTGTATGATTAGTTTTTTCTTATTTCAAATACTTGAACCTCTTGAAAGATACAGTCTCTTCTGGCAGTTAAAGTCTTTTATTTATTGAACAGTAGGAAAGGGTGACACAGACAGTTTCTTGCCAATACACTTTATTGCTGATATTAAAAACAGAGCGTGTATGGATAGAAAAGAATTCCAACATGGAACATCCCTTACTGTTTGCCAAGTTCCTCATAGGCCACTAATCACTACCTGACAATAATTCAATGAAAAGTGAAGTAAGACCACCAAACTATTTCATATGTCATGGCCTATTGAGCAGCTGCCAAACATTAAACACCAGATGTCTTAATTGACCTAGGCTGGATTGAAAGCACAGAATGAATAGCAATGACTTTATTTCATATCCAAATTTCCCTAAACCAGTTTAGACTTAAATGCACACACATTTATAAAAATCTGCTAGGCTATAGAAAGAAAATATTACAAGGTATATTTATGTTTTATCTAAAAATTGTTATATATAAACATACAAACTTGTACATAATTTGGGTGTATGTAAAATATCAATTAGAGCTAATCCCTACTCTGTGTAAAGTATAAATACAAAGGCAAATTAAAACATAGGTGGCAATCATGACATATTTCGAAGTAATAAGTGTTTATTTTTGTTGTTTTAAGCTACTATAAAGCTAGGAAACTCTTGGTTATAAATATATTTATGCACACATGTATACACACATATATCCACAATATATATGAGTGTGGAGAGAGAGATTTCAATAATCTATAATACTGCAATTGTGTAGTAGCTTTTTTTTTATTTCAGCATAATATGGGGGTACAGATGTTTAGGTTACGTGTGTTGCCCTTGCCTCCCCCCCTCCTCAGTCCAGGTTTCCAATATGTGCATCCTATTGCATGGTGCGCATTGCACTCTTTGTGTATGCATATACCCGTCCCCTCCTCCCCCCTCCCCCCTGCCCACACTCTCATAGATGTTATTCTTATATATGCACTAATGTGTTGATCCGTTAATACCAATTTGATGGAGAGTACATGTGGTGCTTGTTTTTCCATTTTTTGGATACCTCACTTAGTAGAATCAAAACCACAATGAGATATCACTTATCTCCAGTGAGACTGGCCTTTATCAAAAAGACCCAAAACAACAAATGTTGTTGGAACACTCATACACTGCTGGTGGGACTGCAAATTAGTGCAACCTCTGTGGAAAGCAATATGGAGATACCTCAATGAGATACAAGTAGAACTACCATTTGACCCAGCAATCCCGTTACTGTGTAGTAGCTTTTTACAGGTCGAACTTCTATATCTAGATGATGTGTGGAGTCCCTGCTGCTATATTGAACTCTATACCAAATTTCTGGAACTCAGAGAAAAACAAGCACCACATGTACTCACCATCAAATTGGTATTACGTGATCAACACTTAAGTGCACATATGGTAGTAACTCTCATTGGATGTCAAGCAGGTTGGAGCTGGGAGGAGAGAATGGGTATGTTCACATCTAGCGGGTGCGGTGCGCACTCTCTGGAGCACGGACACGCTTGTAGCTCTGATTCAGCTGGGCCAAAGGCAATATATGTAACCTAAACATTTGTACTCCTGTTATATTGTGAAATTATACACACACACACACACACATATATATATAAAGAAAAACATACATAATAGATATATAACAAAAGTTACACCAAAAATGAGAAAATGAGAAAAGCGATTTGGGGAAATCAAGAAATCATGAGAAATCCATTATGCAAGTAAAGCAAACGGACTTATATTTGAAAGAGAAATTATAGCTTAAGACAAAAATAACCAGTTTTTAACATGATTAAGATGGTGGAATGCAGTAGCAAGCTGCAATCCAGGGGCTATTTGGGGTGATTGATTGAAGTATAGGGGCAGGAGCAGTCAACAGGTTTACAATCTATCCACCTTGAGTAAGAGGGTAACTTAGAGGGGTCTTCCCCCAGGAGCCTTCCACAGATGAGAGTGTTTCTATCTGAAAGTCAAAGCAGCACTCCAAGTATCTAGTAATGAAACAAAGAGGAAAATTGCATCTGAAAGTGCTGCTGCTGAGGCACCTCTGAGTGGTAAATCTCTCTTCTGATTCTGTCAGGGCCAGAATTATAAAGATGGCCAACAAGATTCCTATCCCCTAGTTATCCAGTCAAACATTAATTTCTGTCCCCTATTTATTCAATGAAACATTAATGTAAATTGCTATGAATGGACTATAGATGGAGGTAAGGTTACTAATCAACTAACCTTAAAATAGGGAAATTAGCCTATCTTATCCAGGTGAGCCCAATGTAATCACATGGATCCTTAAAAGGGAAGAGGAAGGCAGAACAGTCAGTCATAGAGATGCAGCAGCAGAAGAGGCAGGAATGACGAAGCATAAGGAGAGGTCAGAGAGATGCAAAGTGTTAGAAGGGCTTGATCCACCCTTGCTGGTGTCATAGAAGGAGAAAAGTACGTTTAGAACCCTGCAGGCTCTTCTCACTCTAGTATCCATGGGCTCCTTCTAAGGCTACCGGGGCTTTCAGTGATGTGAAGGGTGTGACAATGATTTCACTTTGTGCTACATATGACACCATCCCTGAGTTTCTCATCAGGTCAACCCCTTTTATGGAGAAGGGTCCTCTTTTCTTTTCAGAGAGTGTTTTCATTCTAAAGGTCATGTTGAAGAAAAAAATAAATACACCTCAAGTAAATTCTAATCCAATCTGTTTGCAAATTTTTCCCCTTAGAATATACGTGAGAATGAAAAAAATTTGAAAATCAATTTTTTTTTTTACTGAATCTCTCTAGAACAGTAGAACATGTGATGTAGAATCACATATTCCAAATCCAAAAAAGAAGAAATAAAACTACACTATGTGGGTTAAATTATGCTCTAGGTATTTGTAGTGATTGCAAATGTTTATCCAACTTGAACCTGACATTTTTTTTGTTTCTTGCAAGCCTTTTTCTTATTAGGATTATAGGAAATTATAATGGCTAAATTTCTCTTGACAATCTATTTATAGATACAAATGCATATTTCATAGGCACCAAAAGATGCTCTCTTTTCACATACAATCCACTGGACTATAAGACAGGGTCTACAATCCTCTTGTTTTCCATTTGATAATGTATTTCTGGAGATCGATTGAAAATTTTATCCTGAAATTGTTTTTGTGAAACTTTTCAGAAATCATCTGCTAAAAAAATCTAGTTTTAAACAGGAAGGAGAAAAATTTGAATCAAAACATCACCATAATTTATAATGAACCCCTAGGATATGGCATATGCTTTAATCCAAATACATTGAGATTATGTCAATAAGATTTGTATATTTATATATTTGGTTAGTTTACAGAAGCATATTCTCATGCATCTACTAGAAAATATAAGAGTACGATATACTTAAATCTTATACCAAGAATTATTTTTATGTGGTTATAAATGTTAGTTGTTGAGGCATCTAATTCACTAGAATCTTTATATTTTGTTATAAATATTTAACAATTATCATAAGTCATAAATAAGCCTAAATCACCCATTTTATTTCTGTAACTACCATTACATCAAATAAATTTAACACTTAACTACTCCCAACAATTTCAATAGCTCACTTTCATCCTCATGGTTTTGTTTTCCTCCCTTCTCTTCCTCTATTAATAATTCCAGCAGCCAGGATCCCCACTGATACCATATGAAGGGCACACATTAAATACTTAGAATATTTAGGTAGTCAAAAGAGAGTTTAAAAAAAAATAATGGGATTCTCTGTGATTTTTTTTTTTTTTTTTGGCTTGTGAATGATACAGTAGCATTTATTTTGAGGGGAGGATAAGGGTATTTAGAAAACATATTTATTCATATGTTAAAAGATTAATGTTGGTATGCACAAAACTGAGACATGTCTTTTGAAGACAGTTCTTATTTTAACTCTTGTACTCCATACTGAAATGAGCAGCAGAGCAAAACTTTCTATTACTTTTAAATCCATCTCCAAACGTTTTCTCCCTTTGTTATATATGTCATCATCCCTAGAAATTGTGTAGAGTGTGCACTGGATTGGATAGCCCCATGTGAGTTTTCATCTGGTTTAGCTGATCCAGAATTTACCTTTATTTCTCCTTCTAACCCCAATTTAAAATATTCTTGATGCTTTATACAATTGTACACAGACTTACCAGCCTTTTGGACAGTGCAATCATCTGAGTCTTTTTCAAAACTTTACTTCATTCTAAAATGTTATTGCCTTCCCCACCTGAATGGCTGCATGTTGTCACTACTGTTTGTTGTATTCTCTGGGCATTGGGCTGTGGTACTTGTCTGTGTGATGTTCTACCTGTGGACTACTAATATACAGTATACATTTTCTTACATCTTGTAGCTATGAACCTATAATAATTCTTATAATAAAAGACAATGTGAAATTATTATAACTAAAGCAATAACATTTATCTTCAGTTTATGTTCATGGAAACCTAGTTTATTTTCCTTTCACCACTAATAAAATTAAACAAAATATAACTGTCACACTATGTAAAATATATGATTTACAAGTTTACATTTGCCTGATTCCTACTTATAAATATAACTGCATAATTCTGAATTTTGCTCATTAATCTCTATATCACTAACTCAATCTATGACCAAATGTAAAACAGGAATTCTTAAAACGTCATTGATCAGAAATAATGGATTTGTTGTAAAGAAAGTAGAAATATTATATTCTATGACTTGATATCTCGGATTTTTCTTGTAGTTATGGCCTAATTTTCTTTCTTTCTTTTTTCAATTCCTTAAACATGCATATCTCTGCCTCTTTTACTTTCTACACTTAGATCCATATATTTGATTGATCTCTGTCTTTCAGTCTTTTAAAAATTCTTTTCTTCTTCCAATTGCATATTCTGTTTAAGTTACTTCTCTCTCTGGTCTTCCTGTGGGAGTTTGGCTAGAGATAGCTCATCGTATTGGTTACTGCATGGATGCTGAGATGAAACTAAATGGATTTAATTATGTTTTATTTACTTTTAATTTTTTTAAAAATTGACAGATACCATCATTGTGTGTTTTTAGTGGGTACCATTGGACATTTTGAAGTACAGATGCATTGTGGAATGGTTAAATTATTCCACTCTCTACTTCTTTGAGATCAACTTTATAGAGTACACATTTGAGTGAGATCATACACTATTTGTCTTTCTGTGCCTAGTTTATTTCACTTAAAATTATGTCTTCTAGGTTCACTTGTGTTATTTTAAATGGTAGGATTTTAATTTTTTATGACTGAATAGTATTTCATTGTGTATATATACCACATTTTTTATTCATTGAACCATTGATGGACACTTAGGTTGAGTCCATTCCTTGGCCATTGTGAATAGTGCATCAAGAAACAGGCACAGATATTTCTTTGACATATTGATTTCCATTCCTTCAGCCATGTAACCAATAGAGGGATTGCTGGATTACATAATAGTTCTATTTTTAATTTTTTTAGGAAACTTCAGACTGTTTTCCATAGTGGCTCTACTAATTTACATTCTAACTAACAGTGTAAAATGTTTCCTTTCTTCACATCTGGGCCAGCACTTGCCCTCTTGTGATTTTGGCAATAGCCATTTTAACTGAGGTGAGATGATATCTAATTGTGGTTTTGATTTGCATTTTCCTAATGATTAGTTGAGCATTTTATTATATTAGCTGTTGGTCATTTGTATGTCTTCTTTTGAGAAATGTCTATTCAGGTCTTTTGCCCATTTTTTAATCAGATTTTTTTTCTTACTACTGAGTTGAGTTCTTTGTATATTTTGGATATTAACCCATTGCCAATGTATAGTTTGGAAATATTTTCTTGGGCAAGCTACTTAATCATTCTGTACCTCAGTTTTCTATTGTGTCAAATGGGGAACACAGTATCTTCCACATAGTGTTTCTATGAAGATTATATGTAACGCAATTAAATTTGTAAGTGTATAATAATAATTGGTATACAGCAAATGTTCTAAAAACTATAAATGTTATTTTTACGAATTCTTCTCTGACTTCTGTAACCTCTCTTATTTGCCTATGCAATGATTCTCAAGAGGGAAATTTTGCCACTCAGGGGACAGGTTGCAATATTTAGATGCATTTTTGTTTGTCACAACTTAGAGGTGCTGTGCTACTTTCATTTAGTAGACAGAGGTCACAGATGCTGCTGTTAAATATCCTACTATACACAGGACTGTCTCCCATAAAAAAGAATCAGCTGGGATAAAATATCCATAGTGCTAAGATTGAGATATCCTTGTCTAGTACAATATGTAAAATAAAATTGATATGATCAGAAGGAGAGTATTACAAAGAGACCAGTTCATAAAATCAGTAAAATTATTTAAGGTATTGATTTGGTTTAAAAATAATTAAAATGATATAAGAGAATGATCCATTGCTAGGGAGAGTGAGAAAAAAAATAATTTTAATTTGTGTGTTTCTCCACTGGGCATTGGAAAACAAACAAAACTTAAGGAAAGGCATATAGTGATTCAATACATGATAAAAATGGGGTTTCCTTCTTATGTAATGAGTATTTCATCCCTGGGAAAGGTTCAAATACAACTTTCAAATAAAGTCCTAAAAAAGACAATTCTTTGAATAATTTGAGAAAATAGTTTTAAGAGAATGAAATATAATTACTTATGTATGATCACACTATGTTGAGAGTTACCCAGTGGGATAAAATAGGTATCAGACGATAATTATATTTACTGGATATTTCATAACAAAGGTAAAAATTTGACTGACCATCCTGAAAAGATGATAGATTAAGAATTGACTTTTAAATCATGATCATAGTATGCAGTAGTATTAATCATTATTGCATATAAAAGGAAAGATGGCATCTGATTGATACATTTGAAGCATTAATATGGGAGAGAAGGAATAATTTCTGAAGCAAAATCAAAGAGAGCATAGCAGAAAAAAATGAATTAAGACTACCTTAGTCTTCGAAAAAACTAAGAATACCTCTTGTTTGGAGGCAAAGAGGAAGATGTAGCTATGATTTTAAGGATGAAGAATCTTAATCAAATTTCAATAAAGCTGTAAATGTTTATGATATTATGAACCCTACATTGAAAGAGTAGCACAATAAATGGTAAAGGGAAATATTAGGGACAAGAAAAAATATTGTAGAAGAGAAAGGGCAATGCCATCTGCACAGGCTAGATGGTTGTGGAATGAATACTTCTTTTATTCTAAGGCTTATTACGGCAACTATTTAGTCCCCAAGTTGAAAAAAGAAATAGCAGCTGTTGCCTGCAAATTACAACACAAAAGTCAACCTTATTTGGCATCCCTGGGATGAATAGCAACATCATCAAGTCTCTGAAAATGAAGATGAAACAAGAAGTGAGGAATTGAACCTTAATAGACGGCAGCTTTTACAGAATTCCTGCTGTGCTTTTTCTTTCTCCTTGTTTATGGGTTCTATTTCTAACCTTGTTTCAAAGTTGAAAGAATATAACTTTTTTAAAAAAATCAATAAAGAATATTGGTTTATTAAGATATTCCTAGAATTGCAATTTAAGAGGAAAACTAGAATAAGATCTTAAAATTTAGATTATAAGATTGAGGCATTCACAATCTCAAAGTCTAACTGCTTATGGCTGAGTCCCTTCTCATGCTTTGCCTTTGGCCATCAAAGTTTACATCCTTCTTTATGGCTGTCAGTCATCCAATGACTGGTAAATAGAATAATGTGAAAGTTATTGTCCTTGACTCAATTCCAGGCAACTGGGAAAACCCATCCCATCTCCAGAGCTCCCCACTGGATAGACTAAAGCTTTATTTGCAACTTCATTGTTGTTGAACTTTTTATCATGTCCAATCCGGATTTTTTATTCCTTCACAAGTGTTATTCTTAGGCACATTCACAGATAAACTTCTTGCAAGTGAGTCTATCTCAGATCCTTCTTGTAGAAGAATTGTGTCAAAGATTAAAATTTTTTCTTAAACTTGGGAAGAATAAATAAAAGAATGTTTATAAAAGGCAACGAAAAAGACAGTAACCTGGATATTTGCATTATATTAGATTCAATGCATGCATTTTCTTTCATTACTTATTAATATTTGTGTTATTAGTTTTTTCAAGGTGTAACGTTTTATATGATAAATGATAACATAATAGTAACATTTGACATTTTTCACCAGGAGGCTATTGGAAGATTTGTCACTTACCCAGTGGTATACAGAAGCAAATTATTTAAGAGGAATTGCATGCAAATATTTCACTTTTGAGATGACAAGCCTAAACTTATACAGGCCGGCAGGAATGTCACAGAGTGAAACATTGTTTAATTTGACTCTAAACTACTCTGAATAGTCATTATATTTCTACTGATTTATAAAAGCTACTTGGAGATCTATATCATTTAAATTTGCTAAAATAATCCTAATAAACCCAGTATAATTTTAAAAATCTCACTATATTGGGGGTTTAGGAAAGGTTTGGCAATAGACTTGTGGCAAGTTTTAAATTTTAATTTACATTCCTTTATTATGTTTCCAATTTGTCACACCCCTAATTTCCTGAATATATTTTACATCTTGTTAGTATGGCATCAAGACTTATTTTGAATTGTAAAGACAAAAAGGCCATATTAAACTATTTGGAGATGAAAGTGACACAAGCATTCCAGTGACATAATTCACGCAATCATTTTGAATTTAGAGAAATCCCAGTTACTTATATTACAGCAGAACTGTTTCCTTTCTCCATTAAAGAAAATATCCATAATTGAATCCCTATTGTATTTTGTCCATATGATTTTATTATATTATGTGAAATAATTTTATTTATGCAGATGCTATCTCTTTTCAAATTTTCCTTGACATCGATATTCTATATGCACACCATATACTATATATTGTACTTAATAAGTACATATTTTATTAAATATTTAAATTAATATTTGCATAAATTATATTACTATTAAATCTAATTTAGAAAAAATATTATAATAGTAACTCTGATATAGCATAGCATATGAAAGTTGAAAATGCAATGATCTATAAGAAACAATCTCATGAGTCATATTAAGGACCAAAGACATAAAAGTGTTTGTTTCCTAAGAAAAATCATTTGATTTACTTATTTATGCTTACATGAGAATTATTAAATTTCTCTGCCATTACATTCTACTCATAAGAATTCAGTCTATTTGAGTACAATTCTCTCAAATCCCTTAGAAGAAAAACTAGTTGAATCAACAATCAATTGAAATGACCTTTGCACATTCATTAAAACTTATTAGATGCACATAAATATTAATATAAAGAATACAATTTCCATTACAGTGTGCATTTTCAAAAGATCTATGATTTGAATATTTTAAAAGATCTAAAGTGTCATGCTATTGGCCTGATTAAGCACAAAATAAAGAAAAATTAGAAACACTGAGAGACTTATTTTAAGATAAAATTATTAGTATATGTATATGGCATGCATAATACATATTTTAAAATACATTACCATTGAGATATTTTAAAGGTAGAACTCATGAGGAAGATGGTAAGGTAACTACAGATTGAGAAAACAAAAATCTCTAAACACTAACTCCCCAAAATGAACACAGACAATTTAAAATGATGGGAGAACTTTATGAAGGCTAAACAATACAACAGTTGCAAACTAAGCCCTGACATTTCTTTGTCATATAATGAACTTTATGTAAAATGTATAAGATCCTTATCATTTACCTTTTCAACTTGTTTTATTTAATATTGTAGAAAATGAGTAGAAAATATTCTGAGAAATTCCCCAATTAAAATTCAATTTGCAAGTCTAATAAGATGCTCAAAGTTACCATAAACCTATTGGTACTTTTACAAAATAAGAATTCTGTATTAAAAAGAAAATGTGAGTGGGATTCTGAAAAATTAGCTGTTTAACTTCAAATATAGACTGTTGAGAGGTCTGAAGAAATTTCAGGGGACGTAAAGACACCCCACTCCATTCCACTCAATGACTCATTTCTTACTACAGACCAAATTCTACAGTCCTTTGCATAGAGAATTATACAGAAAACCTATGACTTTGCCTTACTGTTATTTTTTTTTAATAATAGTCTATGACTTATGAGACACACCACACACATATGCACACATACAAAATCCCAAACTTTAGAGGCATTATCTGACAAACAATAGCAAAAACAAAACAATAAAAATTGTGTTAAAAACAATACTCCCAGTTAACAAAGCATTTTGTGCAATTCAGTGACTATCTCCGATGTAAATTATCTTCACTTGCTATACAAAGGAACAAAGAACAACAAAGAAACAAAAACCCTGTGAGCTCCCTGCTCATACTCCTTGATAATCGTTTTATCAAATATGTGAAGTAACCCTTACTGCAAGTATTTATAAAGAGAAAACAGAGTTAAAGATTGCATGTAAAAGAACCACTTCTTTCTTACTTACTTATATATCAGCATCACTTACCTAAATAAAATATGTGATAAAACATATTTATAGTGCACAGCACTACAGCTTAATTTGTGAATTACCCCTATAGTGCATAGCAAACAGAAAAGAGAATGCTATTCATTCTACTAATTTTGTTGATGTTGTTATAGTAGTAGCTCATTTTGATCAAAGTGATTCTATTAATAAATAAATATACTTCCATTTGAAGGTGAGAATATATATAAAGATCAAATATTTAACTGTTAAATATAAAAAGAGAAAAGCAAGAATGCATTGGCCTTAGTAATCACAAAATAAAGAAAAAAATGAGAACACTGACTTATTTTAAGATAAAATTATTAGTGTATATATATGTATGCACAATATATATTTTAACATATATTACCATTGAGATTTTATTACCATATTACCATATGAAATTTTAAAGGTAGAACTCATGAGGAAGATGGTAGGGTAACTACAGATTGAGAAAACAAAATCTCTAAACACTAATCTTCCAAAATGAACAAGAAAATATAAAATGATGGGAGAACTTTAAATGAAGGCTAAAATAAGTCACATGGAGGTGTACAAGTGGGTGTTTACCTAGGGAATTAAAAAATAGAGAAACTTATCATTCACATAAACAAAAAATTAAAGTACACATGGCTCTGAAAAATAAAACACAAATGATGAAATGGCAAAAAAAAACTGTGATAAAAAAGTTATTGGGCTGAAGATAAATTTAAAAAACTAAAAAAGAACATCGAATAAATTATACATAATTAGAAGCAGTAAAATTCAGAATTACACATTCTTGTTAATTTGTTTCTTTATTACTTTTTAAGCATTGAAGTTTTTCTAATGGCTCACTCCTAAGTTCTAGATTCATTCTGTACACTCCCAGTTGGTAATTTAATTTTTGTAAAATATATTTCACTTTGAAATTATTCTAGACTACCAAAAAGTTGCAAAAAAGGTACAGAAAAATCTTCTATAGACTTTGACCTAGATTCCCAAAATGTTAAAATTTTTTCCACATTTTCTCTGGATCTGTATGTCTGTATCTATATTATATCTATGTATCTATATGTATATCTATATCTATATCGATAGGTTGCTTCTTTCCCCTACCATTTGCATGAAAGTTACAGGCATGATGTCCTTTAATTCTAATCCGAGTATATTTCCCAGGGCAAATATCACAGGACAATTATCAAAATCAGGAAATAAACATTGATATGATACTATGATCTAATTTCCAGATCAAATAATCTTTTACCAAATATAATTAGTAGGTACCTCTTGTACAATACTTTGCAACTTTCTAGATATTCTATTTCTCATAAAGCTTTCACTCAATTAGTTTTAAATATTAATTTTTGATTGAAACACTCATTTTTATGATTGCAAAATGGTGATTTTTCTTTTTCAGCAGTTGTTTCCTTATTTATTCATTAACATTATACTCTAGGGAAGATAAATTTACCCTTTTCCTCTGTGTTTACTTACTTATACCAGTAGGGATTCATGAATTATTACTTTATTTTATGGGCTTTCTTACTCTCTGACATAATAAATTTCCAGATAATTTACTTATTTCTCTTCTCTGTCTTGAAATACGGTAGAAAATAATGAGATTGTTTACATAGAGGAGATGGAAATGGAAGAACAACAGGGATGAGAAAGCAATAGAAGAAATGAGGAAGGGACATTTTTTTGAATAAAGCTTTCTGTATAGTTCTGCCTGCATTCCAAAAGCATATTAATGCTTTACATGTTCCAAACAAATCAGCAAAATGTAAACAGAAACAATGAACCTTTGAGTATTTCAAATGGTTAAAATAATCACCTTAAAGAAAAAAACAAACAATAACAAAAAAACCTAATAAATTTAGAGTACAGTATTTTCACTATACACAATCAGGCCAAAGACAATGCTAAAAAAATGAAACTGTAAAAAAAATTAAGCCCAAGTTATTAGGTTTGTTTTTCAAAGTAGTATGGATTAGCAATACAGAAATTACTTCCAATATATTCTAGACTGAGCATATAAGTAACTATAGTGTGAGTAATTAGAACCAGTTTTCTTACTATCAGAGAATTGAATTACAAATATTAAAAAGAGGAAAGCTAGAAAAAACTTTGAGTGTTCGTTTGGACTGGATATATCAGAATAAATATGTTTTTTAGGATATAGATATATAGAAAGATAGAGATAAATGTAGAGATATAAAAATCGTATTTTCTGTTGTGCATGTGTATATACAGCAGTATAAAATGTATAATATAGTGTTTTATAAAATATATCATATGTGTAAAGTAGATAGATATGTGATCTATCTGTCCAGACAGATAGACATCAGCTCTGTGAGAAAGCCAAGAAGAAATGAACATACTTAGGGTATAAATATTATTTTCTAAATACTCTCCTACACTTAAAAGTTATGTGCATTGCTCCTTGTGGTTGATTTTACTTATTCTCATTTTAAAAATCACCATTTCTTCTGAACTGAGCTTATATAACAGTGAAATCTTTGGGTAATTTGAGACATCTCCATGTTAATATTTTCATAACTTATCTTTTGCTTTTCTCTACTTTGTATTTAAAACTCTTGTCTCCATTTCAGTAAAATGATCCATTGCTCTCTCTTTTTTTTTCCCCAATAACTGTTTTTAGGTCAACACAAATCCTTCAATGTGTTCTCCAGTATATATTTAATTCTACCAAATTTTCCCCGTCAAAACTGTCACTACCCTAAACCAAGTCAAAATTACTCTACCTAAGCTATAATAGTAGCTTACTAATTAATCTCTCCACTTCCATTTCTGCCAATTCCTATTTTATTTGATATACAACAGCCATATGTGTTATTCAAGAATAAAGTTTAATTTATTATTCCAACATTTTTAATCTTTCTGTGGCTTACCATTGTCCATAGATTAAAATTAAATTTGTGACTGGCAGAATAGTACATTGATAAAGAAAACAGACTGAATAGCTAGATAAGCAGCTTTGAAACCTAGCTCCAACACTTCTCAGGTGTGTGTCCTTAAACAAGTCACTCAACTATTCAATTTCTAAATTTTCTCCTTTTGTAAATGGGGGTACCTTTGCCTTCGGAATATTTGAAGATTAAAGAATTAACTTATGATGAGTTCAGATTGATGTCTAGCAAATTTTTTTCCACCTCTTATACTTTCCTGGATGTCTAGCAAATTTTGATGACAACAATTATGACCATGATCTGCACATCATAAACATTCATTTTTTCAGCATGAACAAAACAACATCTTTAACCTTACAATATATCAATATCCTCTTCTCTTAATTTAAGTCAATCACTTTAGCTTCTTTCAAATACTTAAAACTACAGTGATATTTTCCAACTTGAGTTCTTTTTACACATACTCCTTCTTCCTGAAATGCTCTCTTGACTATGAAGTACTTATCTGACTTTCTATTTATCTTTCAATTTTGTAAATGCCATTTACCCAGGCAGGCTATTTTTGACTTCTCGACTCAAATATTAATTTTTATATACATCCATTTTTGTTGTAATATTCTTCTCCAGAAGAACCATCATAATGTATAATATATTCATATTTTACACATGAATATTTATTTATATGAAACTTATGTCCCCCAGAGATATCTCCCATTGGGACTGTAAGCGCTATGAAAATAGAAATACAGTAGCTTTTTTCTACAAAAGCTTTGTGAATCCTAGCACATCATAAACATTCAATATATTTTTGCAGCATGAATAGAACAATCCTATGATGAAGAGATTTGAAAAAGCATTACCTAGAATCAAGAAGAAAACGATAAAGAATTATAAATGATCACACAAAAATGTAATGGATTCAGATGTCAGATAATTTCAATATATATTTAAAGTATGGTGAAAAATGAAAAAAAAACTGAAAAAGAGAAAAATGTTTCAGGAGCATAAAAGAAAGATTTGAATCTATGGATCTAAGAGACTACATAGTAAGATCTAAGGGACTTACCATGTAGCAGAGAAAATTGTTAAAAGCATAAAACTATGGAAACCGAACCTCGTGAATTTATTTAAAATCAAGATTAAAGAAATTCTCTAACAGAAGGAAAGATTAAACCATACACACATCTACAATGGTAGAAATCAATAACAATAATGATAATAATATTGGAAGATACTTTTACCTGCATTAGATTATTTCAGAAGGGAGTAAGGTTTGGGGGGAAAAAGAGGCAGGAAAGAAGGTTTTATCTTTAGACTAAAAGGAAAAATTCCAAGAATTACCATATGAATCCTATGCAGTGAAACATAATAAAATAATATGTGAAGGAAGTGGAAAAATTGTAAAAACTCACTTTTACACTTTGGTCAAAATAGATATACAAGCTATATGATAATATATTATCTAAATACAAATCATAAGAACATTTGTAGTTAACACCAGTGAGTATTCAATAAAACTACTCTAGAAGGAAAAGATCTAAAAAGGAAATGTATATGATCATTGTAATATATGGGGATATTCACATATGCATGTGTATGTGTGGTTGTGTTGCTAACTATTTAAGAATATATATTAAATTTTTACAGTGCTCATGACTAGAGATTGGGATAATAGGTAATTTTTACTTTACTATCATATTTTAATTATATTTCATATGAATCATTTTAAATGAGTATGTTTCACTTTTGGATTCTTAAAAGCAAACAGCTATTTTCATAATTTAAATAGACAGTAAAACAGTGAGGTTCATGCATATTTTTAAAAGGCATTTCCCAAGTAAATTCAATTTGCTTTATCCACACAACCTTAAATAAGCTGACGACAAAATCAAAGATAAAACTTTAAATTTTCATTTTTATTCCCATTGAGCCTAATGATGAATATTGTATGTTTACATGGCGTGGAGGAAAATGATATTAAACCAAAAATTAATGTATTATAAGACATAAAAATTTATTAAGAGAATAAAGTTTTTGTGTTGGCAAACTTCTGTCTTCAAAATATCCATGTGGAATAGAATTCTTAAGTTTTATTTTTATTATACTCATTAATTTTTTAGTTAAAAATAACAGAAAATTCTACAACCACTGAGATAACACTATTTACTATTTTTAGACTATTATAGTCTTAGAAAGGTCATTTTTATAGTACTTTTAGAAAAACTTTTAAAAATATAGTATCAAAGAACCTTTTTACGAACATTTACTTCATCATAGCTTTGCAATAACATATTTTAACTTGACAAACTTTTGATTCTTTATGCAAGAGATTTCCAGACTTTTTTCTTCAATATATTTGTGTATGAGTATGTATATATGTGCATGTATGTGTCATATAAATGTATTCTTAAATATATTTTAAGAAACTCTGGTTTTCTGGGTAGAAGGAGAGCTGCGACACCATTAGACTCTTCTGAGATATCCTAGTGTAGCTAGCCCATCACTCATTTAATATTAGAGGTATTCTACTATGTAACAGACCTAAATCATAAGTATATAAATAGTAATGAAATAGAGAATGGATATTTTTCATTTCCAAAACTAAGATTAATCAATACTAAAGAATTGTCATTCCTTCCATTCAGTAGTATCTAAAATTAGCAACATATTGCCCAATTATTAATTTTAAGAAATCATTTCATTAACAATTCACCAGTTTCTGGTTAGTATTTCTTTTTAAAATGTTTGCATTTTTTAGCTGGGTGTTCTTTGGATTTAACAGTCATTTGACCTAGGCCTTCAACTACGTATCTAGCTTTTAGGTAATCAGTGGCTTTACCAAGTTATTCTATGAGAGAATTGTCAACTCTCCAAGCAATAAAAATTGTATAAGAAGGCCATACATTGATATATTTTCAAGAAATAAGAATTTGCAGTTTTTACCTTCTTCAACAATCCTGTTCTCTTTCAAAGGTCTGGATCTTTCCAAAACTGCTATCAACATCCAGGGAATAAAATATTTTTTGAACATTTCTTCATTCATGTACTCCTTCTCATTCATTTAGTTAGTCACCTCAGGTATAATTCTATTTACTCCACAATCTGTTAGTGAGATTTTAAACCTCAGAATTTGCCTCAAAGCTTTTACCACTTCATACCGAATATAGACAGGCAGCAATTTGGCTGAAATAAATTACTGCTCCTGGTGCAAATCTAAGCTACCATCATCAATCAGAAACCAACTCACTAAATCAAAGATCTTGCCAGCGTCAAGCTTTACTAATCATTTTAAGGACACAGGCAACCAAGTATCATAGGTGAAGCAGAGAGAAATTTGAGATAACCTATCTGATTCCTTAGATACTTTCTTCTCATATTAGACACACGTTCTTTGTCTCAGAGTAATATTTATGAATTCTAATTAAGGTTTGTGAATCATTTCATGTAGTTATAGATAATCAAACGTCTTTATTTTATAACAACACTGTTATAGTGCTTGTGTCACTTTTTTCAGAGACCCATGTGTCATAAATCTACAGATTGTAATTTGTTTCCTGTAGTACTACTAAACCAGGAAAATCCAGCTATGAAATTTCCATAGGTAAAAACGTTCCCCCTAGCAAATATCATTACTGTAGTATATTTACCAACCTATCCAATTATCAGCAGGATTAGACTGGGTCAGCTGTTTTCTTTCCCCAGAGGGTAATGCCTTAATAATCCGGATAAAATCTGGATCACAGCTCTTCTGCTTTCATCTTATTCGCCACTGGGAGAGCAAGTGTGTCTAGTTTTTTGGGGAAATATTTGCAGCACACTTATTTACACATCTATGTGGCATTCTTAAAAATCTTTATCAATTAAAAAGGTTATATTTTGGTTTCTATTTACCTGAATCTTTAGGCTATAACAACTTTCTACTATTTATTCCAATTCTCTATATCTAAAAGAAAACTCATTTTCACCTCAAAGGAAATCCTTCCACTTTGATCCATTTGCTCTGTTCATTGCTTTTCATTATAATTGTTTTCTAGGCACTCAAGGTTGAAATTATAGGATTATAAAATGTACTTTATGAATGTGTAGAATCAAAGTATAACAACTTTCTGAATTTAGCAGGAAGATATCTTCAAAGATTTTTATAATTTCAAATGGTTTGACAATTAATTTATACCTTTATTCTATTCTCATTGTGTGGAGGATATTAGTCATTTATAACACAGTTTAACTGTTACATATGATTGCTATGTTCATATGATAATTGATTGGTTTAGACTATAAATTGATTTTTATACCTATATCTATATGTGGGTGAATATATTTGCTTTCCTGGGAAGTATAAATATTTAGTATATAGTGTGTTGAAGTTAATATCTTTCAGGCTTCATTTTGCACCACAGCTTGTTTGATGTTTCATCTTCTTCCAATGATAATCTGCACTTGTCTAATTTCAGTTAGATACTATTATCTAACTATCTATCAATACACAGCTCATATTTAAACGTTAATGGAGTGAAATTGCAAACATCCATATTTTAAGAGGCTTAAATTTGTGCAATTCACATACTCCAGGGAAAAAGGAGTATTTAAAAGATAAAAAAAAATCATGAAGCCAATCAGGATATTACAACTGAAAACCAAAATACAAACAAATAGTAGTGGAAACATTTAATCTTTATTTTTCCAGTGAATGTTAACTTTGTAGTATAACGTACTGCCTGTCTGTAATGAATGCCAAGAAATCATCAAAATCACATGTTCAGAAATTGCATGTCTTATTTTTTTTCATTTACCGGTTTTCACATGTATGTGTAGAATATCTTTGAATATTAAAAAAATAAAATTTGCTGCAATTTAATTTGGTTTATTTGCCCTAAATGTTGTGGGCCATGCTATGCCTATAGCATTAGTTGTTGCTATGCTAACAACTAAATTTCGTAAGTTCTAAATAATAGAGTAGTTCTCATTGTTGCCCCATGCGAATGTCCAAGATAACATCCAAAAAATATATTTTGGGATGTTAAATACATTTTTGGATGTTAAATTATCATGTGTCATGTTATTTTTAAATGAGATCGACTAAAACAAATGTTAGTCATTGCTAAATAATGTTAATTAATATTTTATGTTAAAATTTATTTCGAACAAGATTAAATTGTTAAGTATTTGCTAAACTGAGAGGAACTCACAGTATCTCAACAAATTTTTTTGTTTGAATATAAAGGGTTAGGCTTTGCATAAAAGAAAAAATAGGTACATAAGATTCTCAAAATATGACAACTAAAATTAAAACATTTAGAAACAAATCATCTGATGAGATCACAGTTTTATCAATATCTTGATTTTTATAATTTCGCACAGTATTTAATTTATAAGGTAAGCATCATGCTACTAAACTTTATTTTGATTATGCTATTAAAGCAATCAATAAAGTACAAAATAAGATTTGCCATATATGTGAATAAAAAAATACATTGGGTTTCTCCAGAGAAACAAAACATATGTGTATATATTTCTTAAACCTTTCTCAGAGATATGTGTTTGTGTGTGTCTGTGTGTGTGTATACATGTATATATGTGCATAGGTTATTTTAAGGAATTGGCTCACATAACTGCAGAGATAGGCAAATTGGAAATCTGTAGGGCAAGCATGTAGGGTGAAAACTCAGGTAGGATTTTGATATTACAGTCTTGAGGCAGAATTCCTTCTTCTCTGTGAAAGCTCAGTTTTTGCTCTTACGGCCTCCTCCAACCAGTTAGATCAGGCCCACTCACACCGTGGAGGTGATTTGTTTTACTTAAAGTCATCTGACTGTAAAGGTTAATCACATCTACAAAATACCTCCAAAGCAATATCCGGACTACTGTTTGATTGAACAACTGGGCACCATAGCCCAACCAAGCAGATACATAAAATTAACCAATACCAGATATTTCTCTGTAGATGTTTTGCCTTATGGAAAAAAGCTTGTGTTTTCTTCATTCATCTCTATACTCACCCACTCATTTGACTGGTCGTGAAACATTTTCTGAGTATTGATTTTACCCCTTCAACTATACTAAGGGAGGGGAATGGGGGCATTTTGAAAAACACTAATATAGCAATAGAAATTGTTCCAATATTTACATTTTATTCTTGATTTATGTGTGAACACAGAAACAATGACAACCTCTATTGTAAGGATTATAAATTCTATGAAGATAAAAGAAAATACAGGTTAATATAGGCCAAGATAGAAGGGATTTTAACAAAAAGACAAAAAAGGATTTCAATTAAATTTCCTCTGTACCCATCACTCTCAAACAGATATTGTATACCTTTAGTGCAAAAACACAAAAGAGGAGGTTTGTTGAATAGATTAGATCTACTAAGGCAAAATCAAAGGAGTTTTCTAGAAAAACAAAATGCATGCTATTTTATGGTTAGTCTCACCAAACTTTATGACGGATTTTTTTAAACTATAGATTGCTTATGTATTAGGTTTTAAAATAACTTCCCAATAATTATTTTAGATTTTTTTTAGAGGAGTTTTATGTTCATAGCAATGTGGGACAGAAGGTACAGAGATTTCCCATATATCCCTTCACCTCACACATGCATAGACTCCTCTGTGACAGATTTTGAAAGACAAGTCTTTCAATTAATGTATTGTAAATTCAGATATTCAGGAGTAAGGAACTAAGAGAGTAAGAGTGTTTTTTGTTCATATTTTTAAAATATCAGTCTGATAGTGGTGTCCTATACTTAAAAAAAATTGACATTTGGGACATTAGTTAGAAGATCATTGCCTAATTAGATATAAAAGAATGAAGATATACTTCATTAAAAACAAAACAAAATGAAGCTTTCCTGAATTTCCAAAGTAGTAAAAAGTACATGTTAGTGACTCTCCGTAAGAAATCTGTTGAGGAAAATGTGCTATTTTAAAAATGACTTGATTTTGGGAATGCCTAAACACTTGCCTTTTGTCTCCCAACCTTAGAGAGGGAAAATAATTATTTCTTAACCTTGGGAGAGATCATTCTATGGGAGAAGAAATTGGTCTACATTTTTCACTTTGACATCTTTGATGGCAGTCTTCTATGTAGACCTACAAATCTCCTATGAACATGGATGCTCTTTGGAAAAAAGACACTAAACTCCATAGTCTCAAAAATACAGAACTATTTAATAGATAGATTTGAGACAGATGACTTTCTTGTTGATGAGGGTCTGTTTTGCTCTATTTGGGCTTTTCCTTTTTGGGTTCTGAAATTGCACATCCATGTGATAATAACTTATATTGTTAGTTCTATTATACTTTCCATGAATATTGGCTGAGGTTGTGAAGGAAATGAAAGCTTTAATTGAGGCCAGAAGAGGTTCAGTTTTATAGCCTAAGTTGCTCTTCTGGGTAGGCCCTGATGGAAGCCATGAATGACATCAGAGAGAAACATGGAGAAAAAAGGAATTCTGTAATTGAGAACTGGGGTGGCCTAGAAATAAAAGAAAATATAGAAGGGGAATGCAAATAATAAGACAATAAAAATTTACACTTTGAAATATTTCAGTGTCAAATTTGATAATAGCCTTGGTTGTCCATCTTAATTAGTATATAAAATGTAACGATGTGCAAGAAACAAGATTAGAATTTCTCAAAAAAGCATAGGGGAAAAAATTACTTCATCAAGCTATCCCTCATACCAATCACCTTTCTGTGGTTTCATGAAAAAGTAAACATCTTAAATATTTCACTAACAATAGAATCGCTAAGATACATTTTTTTCCAGGCCAAAATAATTAAGCTTTTTTATGCTTCCAAAATAAAATATAATTACTTCAATCTGATTTAATATCTCAGTTTATAAAGACAATGTAATCATTTTCCCTTTTAAATGCATTTTTGGTTTTGTGGTTATAATATAATTAAATATGCATAGTTCTCATTTGTAAGGTATATATTGTAGAATGTCATATTTATGAAATTAAAGAATATAATTAAATGATAAAGTCAGTGTTAATGTTTTTTTCATTAATAACAATATTAAAATAATCATTTATTATAGAAAATAATTATAGTGGCTACAGACAATATATAGCAAGAAAGTATCAGTTATCTATGTTTTCATAGTTATTTAGAATTTTAATTGTTTTCAAGGTAGGAAGCATTGTTTTATATACACTTTTATAGTTGAAAACTAAAATTGGTTGGCACATGTAATAAAATAGATATATCTTAAAATAAATTGTGTAATTTCTTTTATTGATTCAATTCTCATGGAATTCAGAATGCAGCTTTTAGGGGATAGAAAATAAATTTTCTCCTAAAGGATACATATATGTACTTTTTTGATATCTGGTAGCAATATGCTCAATGTACATAAGAATGAATATATTAACATAGAATATTTAGTAAACTTAGAAGGTTATATAGATTACATACATATAGGAAGTAAAGTTTAGAATTTTGGGGTCCAGAATTAGGATTCATGGTAGATTGAAGAGGGCTGTCCAGCTGTCAAAGACAGGTTGTGTCCTGATTGTGCTCACTTTGCTCAGTTCTGAATGGCATATTAAAGTACTCTGGGCATTTTACTGTAGATACTAGTAAGTCTTTTTGTTTTTATTTATTTATTTATTTTTAAGATAACATTGCTTACCTTAAAGAAAAAGTACCACATATGGATAAGACACTGTGTTTCCTTATTACAAATTTTTTCCCTACCCCATGTAGCTCTGAAAATGAATTAAAACACCGAAATTGCTTAAGTATTTGGCTCTGTGAACAAATTGTTCTGTGT
Source organism: Avahi laniger (assembly GCA_963575035.1). Classification (NCBI taxonomy): domain Eukaryota; kingdom Metazoa; phylum Chordata; class Mammalia; order Primates; family Indriidae; genus Avahi; species Avahi laniger. Next base: position 28,462 of record CAUYSK010049207.1, read on the forward strand.
AAGTTAAAGCCATTTTTTTTAATTTTGTCATATTTAAAGTTTATTATTGTTTAAAGTCTAAATAAAGGAAAATGGAAGTGTAGTATCATTTGAAAAAAAAATAGAGTATTAGAAAAAACTCTCAATAAACTTTCTTTCCCTATGAACCTACAAACTTTGAGGCCTTACTTCTGTGCTACCTAGTCAGAATTGATTCTTATGAAAACCTTTCTACATCTGAAAAGGCCTTAATTTGTTGAAACACTTCACCGCGAATCTTGTATTTAATAAAGGTTATAACACATATTCACTACTTTTAATGCTATTTTCTCTAAACTTCAGATTTGGTTTCTAAATTGGAAGTCCTAAATTGTCAAGGAAACATATTTTCAGGCTACGTAGGGACCTTACAGGAACTGCTTTTCTCACACTACTATCGATATGTATGAGTTATGAATATCTATGTGAAATGTAAAGTAGTGATTTTTATTAGTGAAAAAAAAACCCTAGCTCTAAGGAATTTATAATCCACATAGCACACTGTTGAAAATTGTGGAATTTCTTTGGATAGCTTTGAGTTAAAATCAAGAATAGCTGCTTTGTAAAATTCACAGTACTAAAATCTAACGTTTCAAATATATCTCAAAGCTATGAATGAATTTAAAATTTTTTATTATTTTTCTCCAAATATCAAATTAAAAAACTTAAACAATTTACTTGTCTGGTTCTTATTTTTTCCCTATTTTATGTATTTTAAAAATTTTAAAAAATACAATGGATATTTGATTATTACCTTTATGTCAACTGAAGATAAACTTTACCAAAGACAATTTCTTTTTTCTGTAGTCATGTAATTACTCTTGCCTAATTAGTGGCCTTTAACATTGTCTCCCTTGAGTATGTTTTGTATTTCATCTCTTCAAATTCATTAGTATTGTTTAATATGGAAATAATAGGTGAATCTCAGCATGTTGGTCTCCCTCCCAGGAACATTTTCTTTTATTTCATGGTATGCCATAATATGGTCTTTACTGTGCATTCATTCACATGATATGTGGCTAGTGATCCTACTAGGTTATAACATTATATCACTGCAGTGAAGTTAGAGCCTTACTGTGATAAGGAGCAGCATATGTTTTCTACTTTCGACTTGGAAGAATGATTTCCTAGCAACTGACACTGAAGATGTATCATTAACATATGGCTAAAATTGCTTAACTGCATTTTTTAGGAAATTCAGAACACAACACCCTTCTGTAAAAATTAAGGTCATTTAACTTATGCTTGACAAAAAACTTTCAAACATATTTTAGAAAATAAATCATCCTTTATGTTTTAAACTGTATATATTTAGATATAATCTAATCATGAAATATATTTATAATAGCCTATGTATTTAGTATTTAAATAAATTACTTTGAGAAAGTAAAACTTTTGATTTTTTCTTTACATATTATGTCGTTAAGAATGTATCCTTTGCCTTGTGTAAAATTGTCTAGTGAGGATAATGCCTATACATAAACACAAACTAAATGCATAAAAAATAACATAATATTTGCTCATTGACAAAATTTCTCTGTATCACTTGGGGGGTCTTGTTATTCATTAAATAAATATTTATCAGGAAATTATTATATATTAAAGACAGCTTCAGTTGCTTGGAATATAACAGCAAACACAAGAAAAACAATCTTTGTGCTTATGGAGCTTACATTCTAAGAGTGAGACTTAACAAGGCAATAAAAATTGAAAGCAGGAGACTGGCAGTAGCTGACTAGAGGTAGCCGACATGCATCTCTTCTTCAGAGAATAATCAGGATATCCATCAAATACCCATATTTCGAATAGTTGTTGGAGGAAAAAAACACTTGATAACAAAAATGTGATGGGAGACACCCAGGGTGAAGGAAGAAGCTAGACTGTCTGCTTGGAGCCACTGAGAGCCGTAAGTGGTCAGTGGACACAGACTTGGGGGAAGGTTTAAGCAAGAGATCTTTGGGGCTCTATGCTTATGCATCAGACCTGTGCATTTAGCTACAGAAGAGCGCCTTGACATCTACAGGCCTTCAGAGTTCCCCAGCTGCCAGGAGATCACATAAAGGCACTGATTAAACTCACATGGAGCTTCACCGGCTTCCAAACGATGGGCATCTATGCCCAGAGTCAATCAGGGGAGCCTTTCCCCTAGTGCTCTAAGCTCAGCCCTAGGGGTCGCTACTATCCAGCTGCTGGGCCATGTCAGGAGATGGGATCTGGAAGATCTCCCGCGCCCCAAAGTCAAGTTTCACCATCATTTTATAAGTTAATATGTTTACTATGTATTAACAGAATCTCTCATCTTTTCAGTGTCCTTCTACAAAGACATATATTCTTTAATCCAAGAAAATAGTCTCTCTGATTTTTCACACATATTTCAATAATTTTTTCATAAATTTTACTCTTTTTCCTCATTATCCTTTGAATAAAAAGAACGATGGCCTTGGAAGGTTGGAGGATGTGCAGTGACATTTAGCCTGTGCAAACATTTATGTGTGCACAGACGCACATACACACACACACACACACACACACACACACGCTGCAGATTATAAGACCAGCCATATACTTACTAATTTTTCTATTAAATAAATGGCATTTGGATATAAAGATGGCCCCTGTTTGCAAAAAATAGATGACTAAAATTCTGTATGTAATAGAATCACCGCTCAAACACATTCATTATGTGATGTGTATTTCAGATCAGATTGCTAAAATAAATCCAAAAACTTCCAAAGAAGGGCCTATTACTCTCATACACATTTTTCTCACACTTTGTCTCGATTGCTAAATAGGTCGGCTGCTGTACAATGAAACCAGTGTTACAGTGCTCTCCAGAGGCGAACGATTTCTGAAAATCCTACTTCTCTACCATATCCTAGCCCCTTAATATTAGCTGTCCAAATCTATTCTCTTTTTCTATGAATATGATAGCTTATCCTTGCCTAGTACTCCTTAACGATCGTAAAAACAAAATAAAACAAACAAAACTGCATTCCCTGAAATGTAACTGAAACAGTACATAGGAACTATGTATTCATGTCTGCATATGCTTTTCTCAGAAGGTGTGTTTCTTATTACTATCTCAAAAAACATTTCATTTTCTTTTACTACCAATTACAAAAAGTCCGCTAATATTGAATAGTAAACGACATTTTTAATTTTTCCCCAAGTTTTACAACCATCATATTTCCTATTATGTGAAGCGCTATTGCATCTCCACCAAATTATTTTTAATGGCAAACCATATTTCATCTTTCCTCTTATAGAAGGATTTAGTAGAAAACATGGAGATGATATTGTAGACATAAGCTCTATTCATTTTTAAGCCCTGCTGTTAATGTGTTTTGTTAAAGGGGAGGTTACAAATGTGAACCCAGTATATTAACACAAAAACTATTCATTTGGCAAAATCATTCATGTGATAAACGTGTAAGCAAATGATATGTAGTGAACCATTTACTCTGAAGAAAAAGCTGTCACTAATGCTTTACCTATCATCTTGTTTAAAGTTTCTGGCTTCAAATATGTATGTATATTTTTCTCTGATAATGGGGTATCTCAACACAGAAAGATGTCTTTAACTTAATGGTGGGGTGGGAAGAGAGACTTGTCGACTCATGGATTTGAGAACACCATAAAACCTTTTAACTCAAATGGAAATTTCCTTTATCCAACTTCACCTTTGACCTCCATCTTGCCCACTCTGGGCCAGTGGTATATTTGGAGTCAGTGTTCTGCATGGCAGAAGAATCAAGAATGGAAAGCTTTGCCATATTTTCTGGGAATCAGGGGCTACAGGGAATTCTATGGGCTGTAAGCAACCAAGATTTGTGGCAGTGTCCATTAAAAATGAAATGCTATTAAAATCACAGAGTGGGAAGAAACCTTTAATTATTTTATGAGTTTCTGGTGAATATTTTCTTGTTCCTCTCTAATTTTATTAGCATACATTCCAGCTAAATTTGACTCTTCCTTATTTTAAAGGTATTGTATTTGATAGAGGTCTTGACATAATTTTTCCTATCTTCATCCTTTTAATCTGATGTATAAACACATATGTATATTTGATCATCATTCTTTTCATAAATATTTACTGAATACAAACTGTATGCCAGACAGTGTAGTTGGTGGCAGTGACAATGATGACTTATATTTAGAGTCAGAAGTAATAGCAGAACTTGTAGATTAAAAAGAAGCCTTGAATTCATCCAGCCCAAACACTTTATCTTATCATCAGGAAAATACCTTTTCCTTGCTAGGGATTTCTGAGAGAGAAATAGATTATTTACCAAATACTTTAAGATATGATACTTCATTAGCTCTAATTTTGTGCATACTCATTAGCTAGAATTGTATATTGGTAGTGATCTTTATGTACATTACTCTCCTCATCTTCGTTCTATAAAGAAATCATTATAAAATCTGCAATACCTAGAAGGAATATTGTATCTCAGTAGTCAGGTTGAAAACTATACACTCACTGTTTGGTTTGCTTGTTTTTCAAGTAAATGATTCTTTTAGAAGAGAGAGCACCTTCCCTCCTCTTCCAACAAACAAATATCAAAGTTTTGTGTAGAAAAGAGAAAAATATACTTATAAAATATGTGTAAGTTCCCAAATTATATAAATTCCTCAAGCTCCTATTTCCCACTATTGCTATCTCCATTTCAACAGACTCTTCCCCAAAAAACTAAATATAAAAATATCAATATCTTAGTGGCTAAAGATAGACATAACTAATTCCATTCTATCTGAATTCATTCTGTCTTTCTGTTGATTATTTCAAATCTATAATACTTTGACTTTTGACACTGCATGCTAATATGTCACAGATTCTATGAAATATACAATGGATATGAGAAATTTTGTATTCCCCTATTACTCAAGTAAATTCAAGAGGTTTTTCTTTGCTTTGTTTTGTTTTGTGGTATGTACAGTAGTTGTAGATCACTTTCTAGTACCTCTGAGGTAAGTTGGTAGTTATTTATTAAACCTATATACATTTTTTAAAAGTACTTTGTTTCCTGGGAGTAAATAACAGTTACTGAATAAGGAATGTATTTTAAAAGTACCTATTCTGTTTCAGAAACTTTATTATGTAATTTGTATATGTAATTTCATTTAATAGAAATCTAGTAGAAAATTTTACTGCCATTTTATAGATGATGAAAATAAATATGCACAAAATTATTCTTCCATTGAAAATGATGTCCTAATGCTATACTCAGATCTGTGAGTCCTCATAGTTGATAAATATGTGAGCACATTTTATACTGTATTTTGGGGCACAAAATATTGTTTCAATGAAATTTAAAAAGTTTCTATAATGATCATTGTTAGTGACAAAAATCATCATCTAGAATTTTAAGGACAACAAAATAATTCAGAAATTTTTTACCCATCTATAAATACATTTCCAAAGTGGATTTTTTTCTTAAAACATAATAACATTTTGGGTTTCCCAGAAATGGAGATTGCCTCTGATTCTTGATATAATTGACTAAATACCAACAGCTATGAGATCTATTGTTAAAAACAAAAGCAGCTTAAAAAACATGCAGATAATGTGAGAAGCAACTACCTGAAAGTCCTGGAAAGTAAATAGAAACAAAAAGACTCCCAAAGAGGACATCCACACACTTTTAGTTGTAAACTAAGAAGAAAGACAAAACCAAAGCAAAACAGTAAGACAAGGCATTTATTGGAGTCTTCCCCAGTTCAAAGGGTCAAGGCAATTTCCTGGTTTTGGCTGTTTTGTTTTGTTTTGTTTGTGTTTGCAAGGTTGCAGTCTGTGAAGTCATTCTTTTTTAGAAGAGCTTTCCCAACTCCATTTTAGAGCTCTTAATCAGAGTGATGCAATTTTGTTATCACATTTCAGGAGGAAAGACAGGGAAGTAAACAAGTCCCTGCATGTCTAAAGGCTATTAATTTGGAACTAAAGCAGTTCATGTGGTATATACAGTGTCTGAGGGGTAGGTACTCTTTCTGGCCTGGGAAACCAGACAAAAGAAGTTGCGTAATTGTGGACGATGAAGAGATTAGAAGTATCTCAGAAGGGAAAGAGGTCAAGAGAGATTTCCAAAGCAGGCCTTTCCACATTTTGACCAAACCTTGAACCATGCATGGGTGAATCAGATTCAAGTCAGCCCAGCTAAAGGAACAAGATCTGAGCTTAGAACAGAGTTGCCACTTAAGAAACATTCTACAATTTAAACGCAGACAAATATTTCTTGCTAAAATTAAGAAAAAAGTACTCACTGAAGAAAAATAACAAAATCCAGAATACCAATAGCTAAACATTTTAGTATCAAGAATACAATAAAAAATTAACCGAAATATAAAGAAAGAAAACCTGTTATACATCAGCATGCAAAGAATGGTAAATTAATCCAAACTGGAATAAACAACACGTTGATATTGACAAACGTCATAAAGAACTTGTAATTATCCTCAATGAAACATGGTTTCTGTAAATAAAAATCTTGGCAGAGAATTATCAAATCTCAGCAGAAAAACATACACAACAAAAAGCCAAACAAACATTCCTGGACTAAAAAAATATTATTTATGAAGTAACAAACAACAACAGAAAGCTGGGATTGAATGAAATATCAATGCCACTCTCAGGCTGCTGTCCTTGCAGGAAAACTTGTTTAGATCACATAACAATGAAATGCAAATGAAGTGGTGTTTCAGCATTCAATCAGAAGTATTCAGACAAGTTCATACCCAGTGATCTGTCAGAAGAAAGGGAACATCAAAGTTTTCTCTTACTAATTTGAGTTTTGAAGATATTGAATAAAATAGAAGTTGCTGTTAGAAAGGGTGAAAAATGTTATTAAACAAGATTAAAGAGATAAGATGATGAAGCACTTCAGTATTCTCATTAGTTATGTTTTAAAATTCAACTCTGAATTATATATATGAAGGATGTGCCCCTCTGATAAAAAATCAGAACGCATCTCAATATCAGAAATCAAGAGTAAAGCTAAATCTACTCACATATGATGAGTATGCTTTAAAAATAACAACGAAAAAGGAGATACATTTTTTGAGAATTCAAAAGATAGATGATTCTTACTGAGTCAGAAGGAGTGGGTATATATGGAGCATGAAGATCTAGTAAATTGTCACAGATGGAGAATAAAATTAGTGTCATCCTTGAAGACCAGTGCTTAGAAATGCATTAACTGCCAAATGTAGAAGAATGTATTTACTCTTCCCATATTTTGAAAATTATAATTCTAGTTTTGCTGTTACAACCAATGGCATGATGTCATACTTGTAGATATATTGTGAAGTACACTTGAAAGTTTGTCTATGGTGCAGTTTTTTTAGCAATCTTTGATTAAATTTTTAGTCCTATAGTGTAGGAAAATAAAAATCCCCTAGATCTCTCAATGCTCCTGCAAAAGCCCTAAACTTCTGAGACTCTTCACATAGCAGGAGCATTTTATCTGTAGCCATTTGTCTAGTTAATTGCTCTAATGACTTGAAGGGATAATAAAACTTTCCTTACTCCCTGAGAAAGACAAATGCTTACTGCTCAGAGTAGGTCTTTAAGTTAAGCCCTAGGGGGAGAGGGACACTAGAGACCTGTCTCCTTGGGAATTTACATGTCAAAAGGAATGAAGTCCTGGAACTTGGAGATATCTCTAGATCTTAAAAGAGGAGACTTAGGCCATCTGTCTCCTGGTGAGATTGGAGATTGTATTTACCCACTAAAAAGTATTCAGGTGTTTTATGTATCCAATAAAACCCATTTAAATGTGGAAAGGAATACCTGCCTCCATCCCTTTTATAAACAGGAGGAAAAAATCATTTTCCCTCAACCATCACTTATAGAGAGTCTCTACAACTCATACAGAATATTTACCTGACTCATTTTGTGTCAGCCCAATAGTAGGTAATGGGGAAGAGGTCCTAGCACACTTATTTACTGTGAAGTAATTAATAATAAACCTATTTTTGATCCAGAATGCTTCCTTGGACGTATTCAGGATAAAATTAATTAGGACGTATATTAAAAGCCCAACACCTAGGCATTGTCAAAACATCCGCCAAAAGAAATGATAAATTAACTTCCTACCAAAATAACTGGAAAGTTATTTTATTTCATAAACATGAAATACTATTAACATATTTTTACCCCTTATGTTGGGTAAAAACTATTACCACATTTTAATTTTGGTTATATTTCCTAAAATATTAAAATCATTATGGTAGTTTTGAACTCTTCCTGTTGATGCTGTTTTATTAACGTCACTTCATCTATTCAGCTGCATTTACTATTGCAATAATGGTGGGTAATTTTTGGCTATCCTTCTAATTAAGAATATTTGATTTCTAACAGGTTAATTACTGTCATCTCGTTCACTTTCTCTCCACCTACATCTTTTCAAATAAGATATATTTCACAATCATGTAAATTTTTTGTTAATTACTGTCATTTAACTATGATTTATTAAATATGTGTATGAATATATGAAAGCATATGTATGTTCTTAGTCATACACTATATTCTAGGCAACAGGAATGAAAAGCTTTTTGTATTATCCCTAAAGCCTGTGATAAGGGATATATATATTCTGATTACAGTAAAGGCAGTAGAATCCTCCTGGAACCCTTTTTTTTCTGTCCTATTCTAAGTTTTTATCTGGCCTTCCTGAGAGAATCTTGTGTTATTTTCACTTAAATTCTCTATTATTCCACATCCTCGTTAATTGCTGGAAACTTTCTTTAACTTTTACTCTCTAGATCTCGTTCCAGGCAAGAAAAGAAACATCCTGACATAACGAGTTTCACTTGTATCTCATAGGACATGAATTAGTAAGGAGAACATCTGCTTTTAAGCCATTTTTCTTAATCTCCACCCAAGTAACATCTATGCTCTCTCAACCTACTTCTCTCCAGTAACAGTAATGAGTGACATTTTCCAGAATTTCTTCTAATAATATACTCCCTGTACATATTTAATGAACTGTAGTAAGAAACATATTTTGTTACATTGAGATGGGTATTATTAAACTCTTTTACCTTTATCATTCTTGTCCACTATTTTATAGGAATATTGCTGGCTGGCATGTTCCTATTTTATTTTTTATTTCTATTTTTCTTGACACATGATAGTTGTACATATTTATTGAACACAGAGTGATATTTTGATATATGTATACGATGTGTAATGATCAAATCAGAGTAATTAATGTATCCATCACCTCCAAACTTTATCATTTCTACATGCTGGGAACATTCGAAATCTTCTCTCCTAGATATCTGAAAATATACAATAAATTACTATTAACCATATTCACCCTCCAGTGCTATAGAACACTCTTGTTTGGTTGTAATTTTTATCTCCATTAACCAACCTCTCCCTATCCTTCCCTAACTCCTACCCTTCCCAGCAGCTAGGGAACACAATTCTACTTTCTACTTCTATAATTCGACATTTTTAGTTACTAAATATGAGAACAATGTGATAATTATCTTTCTGTGTCTGACTTATTTCACTTACATAATGTCCTCCAGGCTTATCTATGTTGCTGCAAATGGCAAGATTTCATTCTTTTTTTGCTGTTGGTTGAATATTAATAATATTCCATTGTGTATATTTACCACATTTTCTTTATTCATTTGTTGATGGACACTTAGGTAGATTCTGTGTCTTGGCTATTGTCAATAGTTTTTCAATAAACATGGGAATGCAAATATCTCTTACAAATAATGATATCTTTTTTTGGATTAATATCCGGTAGTGAGATTGCAGGATCATATAGTAATTTTATTTTTAGCTTCTTGATGAAACACCATACCATTCTCCATAGTAGCCGTACCAATCAACATTCCCATCAACAGTGTGCAAGTATTCCGTTTTCTCCATATCCTTTCAAACATTTAACTTTTATTGATTGATTGATTGATTGATTATGGTCATTAAAGTGTGTGTGAAGTGCTACCTCATTGTGGTTTTAACTTGCATCTCCCTGATGATTAGTGATGTTGAGCATTATTTCATATACCTTTTGGGCATTTCTATGTCTTCTTTTGAGAAATGTCTATTCAAATACTTTGCTCGTTTTTTATGGGATTATATTTTTTTTTATTGTTTGAATCCTTGTATATTCTGGATGTTAATCCCATTGTTGAATGAATACTTTGCCAATATTCTTTTCCATTCTGCAGATGTCTCTTCATTTTGTTGATTGTCTCCTTTATGTGAAGAAACTCTTTAGATTGATATAATCCCATTTGTCTATTTTTGCTTTTATTGTCTGTGCTTTTGAAATTTTACTCATAAAATCTTTGTCCAGACTAACATCTTTAAATATTTCCCCTATGTTTTCTTCTAGTAGTCTTATAGTTTCAGGCCTATATTTAAATATTTAATGCATTTTGAGTAGATTTTTATATATGGTGAGAGACAGGGGTCTATTTTCATTCTTCTGCATGTGGATATCGGGTTTTCCCAGCACCATTTACTGAAGAGGCTGTCCTTTTTCTGATGTGTGCTATGGATGTTTTTGTTGAATATCAGTTGGCTATAAATATGAGAATTTATTTTAAGGTTCTCTGTTCTGTTCTGTTGACCTATATGTTAGTTTTTATGTTAGTACTATGCTCTTTTGATTAGTATAGCTTTGGAATTTATTTTGAAGTCAGGTAGAATGTGATGCCTGTAGCTTTGTTCCTTTTGGTCAGGATAGCTTTAACTACTTCCGGTGTTTTGTGGTTCCATATAAAATTGTAGGAATTTTTTTCTATTTCTATGAAGAATGTCATTGATATTTTGATAAAGATTGCATTGGATCTGTAGACCACTTTGGGTAGTATCTTTTTTACTTTTTTTTAAGGTAACTTCAATAATTTTTTAATGGGAAAGGTTTCCTTACTTGACTTTATCTACATTTTTTTTATCCCAGTTGTGTCTCGAGAAAATTTTGTTTATTTGCTTGGTTGGGTTTTTGTTTTGTTTTTGTTTTTCTAATTTGGTGAATTTGTCTCCTGTCACTGAAACTCCTCAGAGTTTTGTTGTCGTTTTCTTTTTCTTTTCTTCTGTTAACTATGAAACTTGTCTCCTCTATGTTCCTCCAACCCCTCACAGAATGATACAGATTAAGTTCTAGGACCTGCTCACATAATGATCTTAGACCTGCAAAGTTTGGAACACTGTGTGGAAAAAAGAAGAAAAAAAAGTCTTCTAAGATTTCTCATCTTAATTAGTCTCCTCACCTCAGCCTCACAAAGCCAAGGAAATAAAATCTAAGTGTGCATTATCAGAGAATTGTCTTGTGTAAGAGTCACTTTTATTTTCAAATTTTCCGCATGTCTTTCTGGGTGCAGGATATCTTCTTAATTTGACCTATTTGTCCACCCTTCTCACCACCCCTACCCCTATTTGTTGCTGCTTTCTCCTTTGAAGGCCAATGGTGTGGGTGCATATGTACATGTGTGTGTCTGTTTATTTAACGTATTTTTTCTGATGAAAGGCTTATAATAACCTAGTCCCCTATCACATGAATGTTAAGAAATAGAAGCGTAGATTATCAATACTCAGAAAATAAGATTATGAATTACTGGAGAGAGAGAGAGACTTGGTCTAAAATTATATATCAGGCCACGTAAACACATAAGGATAGGATTACTAAGAAGAAAAGTCTGTAGAGTGACAAAGAGAAAACCATAAATTTTAATGAGAATGTGATCAAAATAAAGGAAAAAGATAATGGGCCTATGAAAGAAATAATAAACATGCTAGGTAAGGAACCAAAGTAATGGGGTAGCCCATGATCAATGAATGGTGCCGTGATGAGGAGATGTGAGCAATAATGTCAAATTCTACAGAAATTTTATTTTTTCTCAATTAGTTAATTAGTTAAAATATTTATTGCATTATTATTGTTTGTGATTGTAAAGGAAAATTAGATGGATTCTTTAGTCTCAATGCGTTAAGAGCTAATAGATAATATTAGACACGTATACATGTAAATGAGCTAAAGAATCATATTCCTGTGATAAATATTTGTACATGATACAAGAAAAGTTTCCACCAGTCTCTATTGCTTGGTTTTGAGGTTAGAATTTAGGAAGAAAATTTATGGAGCAACAAGGGAATCTAAAATTGGAACTATGCCAAGCATGTTAAAGGCTGAAAAATATTATTTATTTAGTTTTGAAAAGCCTCTGAAGACCTGTAAGAGGGTTATTTCTGACTAGGAGCTGAAAAATGAAACCGGTTCATTCGAAGAAGTGACCAAAATAGAGATTGGAGATAAAGAGAGCTTAATTATGCATATTATTGCTGTGAAGTTACGTAGTATCCTCCACCTAGTTATAAATGTGACTAGTGTTTTAACTGACTAGATTAATATAACAGCTTAATCAGTTATGTGGGCAGGCCGTGGACACATATACATATCTGGATTTATGTCTATAGATTGTCAAAATAGTGTGAATTTTTTTTTCTTTTTAAATCACAAGTTTGGCATGTCTTACAAGCATCTTCCTACATGCAGTGAGAGAAGAAACAAACTGTTAAGAATGGATTAGAATATAAATATTTATGTCTGATATCACCCATGTACATAAAGCAATTAAAATATTATATCATCTCATATATAATTTATTCAACAAAAATCAATCAAAAATCCACTGGAAAAAAATGTATCTGTTAAAGGAGATGTTAAAGCATGGACCACCAGGACGGGAGTAGTCTTAAAAATTTGGTGTGAAAACATGGCTTTGAGTCCTGGGTCTACCATTTGTTTGTCTTGTCACCTTGCATATTACCTATGTCATTATATTCTTTGTGTGTTGGTTTGAAGTAGGATAATGCAAGTTTACTTCTTGGCACAGACATTGGATATAGGCTGCTTTTTGGTAGGTTTTTTTTTTTTTTTTTAAACATTTTGAGTATTTGGCCATGCTTCCTTTAGAAAACCTTGTCATGCTTTGTGATACATACTTATGTGATAGGAAGACTTCCTGAGGGATCCAGATTCAATGTGCATATAAAACATTAGTAAAGTTTATTATTTTTACAGTAGACATCTGGTATTGAGTAAAGAACTTTAAAAATGGGGCTATTATCACTGTAATCAAATGGACCCTACTTATGTGGTCCTCAGTATGCAGCAATATAAGAAGCTGTAGTAAGTAGCAATATGATAAAAAGTTGTTTCAAAAGATTGTTTATTTTGCCATAAGATCTTATCAAGTATTTCTAAATACAAAAAGGCTTTCTAGTGACAATAATTTTCTATCTCATCGAAGACTATCATGAAAAGGTATCTATCTCTGTTCTAGACTGTCATAGGCATTAGATAGACAATGGAAATTAGCACTCACGCACTTTAAAAATGTCATATTAGTAGAGTGATGAGGAACTGGCAGCTCCACAAAATAGCCAAAATTTTATATTCTTCAAATGTGGGCTTTAATTAGCAGGATACTGTTGGTTAAGAGTTCCCATCAGTGATTCCTATTGCTTGTGGCTTCTCATATTGCTTTGGAATAGTCCTGTGTTAGTGAAAGGGGGTGTTGCATAATAGGAAAGGAAAGGTCCTTTAAGTCACACATTCACTGTTTCAAATACCCAGATCCTAAAATAACTAGCTGTGTAACACTTTGATTTATTTCTCTGCTGAATAGTAAGAATGAAAATTATTATCATGCAGTGTTCATATGACAGTTCAAATTAATGTACTAAAGAATTGTTAGATAGTAAGCTCTCGGTGAAAAATAGCTATTATCAATATCTTCTTCCATTATTACAGAGATTTAAGAGTTTGATAATGCAGAGCCAAGTGTCTGGAAACACCTGGGCAATCCAGAAAGTTCACAGTGGCAAATTGGGGTATCTTAAATTTTCAAGAACTGCAGTGACAGTTGATTGGCACCATGTAAGACTTCCACTCAAAGTCATTCACATTTCCATTATTTTTACAACATTATTTTTGACGATGCTACATTTTTGTAAATCTGGGTTTCTAGTGGCTGTTATGACAAAAAGCAAGTACTATGTGAAAATCTATGTAAAACAGGAAATGAGGGTAGCAGTTTCCAATTTAATTCCAAAGTTTTGAGTTTTGCAGAGCCTAAAAGAGCCAGCAATTTTGATGAGAAATAAATACTTATTAAGGTATTTGGATCTAACTATTTAATTATTTAATAAACAGAGCTGTTAGGTAGATCTTTCATCCTAAGGCCATCTTGAAAATATTATTGAGACAGTAAGAGCATAAGAACCAAGAAGGTTTGGAATCTTGTACTTGAGAGGTTCTTTTTCAGGCCTTCATCCAGAGTTGCAGACGCTATATATTATTATAATATCATATATTCACCAATAAAAAATTTGAACATTCCTCTGCAAAATAGTTATAGTTAATGAAAATCAGTTTACATATATACCACTATTATTATTCTATGCTTCAAGATATACTAATTTCATCAATATCTGTAATAGATACTTAAATATATAAAATTATATATAATCAGAGAAAATTATGTATAATAAACCAGAGAAAATCTTTTACATTTGGGCAAGAAAACATGTACCAGAAGATTTATTACTCATTGTTGCTAAAAACAAAAATCTGCAAAAAATGTGTCCATCAACAGAGATAGGAAAGGTAAACTGTGATACATTCTTACAATGGTTTATTATGTAATGGTAAAAGGCAATAAGAATTAACTGTAGAAAAATCACCATGTTGTATTTGTAAACATCATAAGTATTAAAAAAACACAGTATTTTAAAGATAACTTGTTAAAGGAAACATACACTATTACCATTAATATAACAGCTTATATGTATTTTTTAAAAACACTTTTTTTGTAGAGCAGTTTTAGGTTCACAGTAAAATTGACAGAGGAATAGAGATTTCACTTATACCTAGTCCCCATACATGTGTAACTACCTCAATTATCAGCATTCCCTCCCAGAGTGGTACATTTATTACAATTAATGAACCTAATGACACATCATTGTCAAAGTCCATTGACTACATCAGGGCTCAGTCTTGGTGTTGTATATTCTATAAGTTTGTACAAATGTACAATAACATGTGTTCATCATGATGGTATCATACATTTTACAACCCTAAACATCCTCTGCAATCTACCTATTTAACATTCTTCCCCCATATTTGTTTTTAAAGTAAAAGTACAAAAAGATGCACAGAAAACATAGATATTAGGAAAGAATAGAAATGTCATGGAACTGAGTTTAGAGTGAAATATACTATTGATTTGATTTTCTAAGATATTTGTATTTTTTCTCCAAAATTTTACTATATTTTTACATATTTTTCCCCAAGTACAAATGCATATTTTTTGATAATGGCCAAATATTTATTATTAGACAATATTTCAATGCAAAATGCTTATCTTTAGTGTTTGAGTACAGACTCTTACTTTCAGTCATCATCTTGGTCTTTTTAGATTTTTAGATTCTTTTCAATCAGATGTAGCTGCTATTATTGTTTTTATATTATAAAATTACTGACAAAAGCACATACAGTTTGGAGGAATATTTGTTTTGCTTTTTTTTTTTTTTGGAACAGTAAGCATTTGTTTACTTGTTCTAACATTACTAGTATTTTCTTTCACAGTTCTTTGCAAACTCTTTTCAAACCAAAAAAAAAAAATTGTTTAGGTAAGCTATGAACTACATTAATCTGGTACATAAAAATTGCAGCATACTACAACAAACTACATATGAATAAAATATGAGGATGCTTTTGGTAACCTTTTTAATGTTTTAAGTGATCTGCCATGCTTAGAAAATCCTGCTGGGTTTATTTGTCTGATAGGAAGAATACTGAGGGCTTCAGAATCAATGCACACATAAAATATTGGTAAGGCCTATTATTTTCATAGTTGGCATCATTTTTAGATAAAATTTATATAAATAAAGGCTATGATGTTTTCTTCCTATAATGCTATGATCTGGTCATGTATCCTGCTCTGGTAGACTTTGCTGAGATCATAGCAACAATGCCATTGAGACTTACATTGAAAACCTATATACCCAGTTAAATTACAAAAAATAAATCAAATGCTTATTTCATAACTCTGTTTAACACTTTGGATGATCATAACCTCTTTCCATTTCCCTGTGTTCTAGGAAGGAAAGAGTTAAAGTTACCTTTTTCAGGGAAAGGTGGAATAGCATACTCTAAATCTGTCTTTCTTTGCAGTTAAAGAGAAAATTTTCTTGCTATTTTTTGGCATAATACATAGGTTCTTGAAAACTTCTTCAATTCTTTTTCATATACTTCTCTATAAGACAAAGGGGCTGACAGGTGACTTTACTTCAAAAACTCAGAAGAACTGATATCTCTAAACTGCTTATGTATTTATGCAAACAAGGTTTCTCCAGAAATGTAAGTAATTTTTGAGTTAGAGTAAGTATGTGCTATGCTTTTAATCTACTCAATTTCAGTGCTGTCAATCAAATAAAATGGAGCATGCAATTTATAATTATAATTGTCTATTTTTTATAAAATGCAGCTTTAATAGCATTTATAATTAACTATAGCTCATTAACATGATGGAGCTTATCAGACAAATTTTTGTGAAATCCACTATGTAAAGTATACATATGGATATATCTTATTTGGGCTAGTTCATATGTTAAAAGAGTTAAAAATAGTCTACTAGACTTTCCAAAAAGACTTGACATCATCCATATTTTATCAAGAATAAACATCTAATAATTATCTAGTGCATTTAACTACTTAAAAGCAAAAAAAATCTATTAAAATTATGTTAAAATAACTACTGAAGACTGATGTCTCTTTAATTTTTAGTATATTAATTTGCTAGGGCTGCTATAACAGAATATCACAAACTAGGTGTTTCAGACAATGGAAATCTATTGTCTCGCAGTTCTGAAGGCTAGTTGTCAAAAATCAAGGTGTCAGAAGGGTTGAATCCTTCTGAAAGCTGTGAGAAAAAAATCTGTTCCATGTTTTTGCCAGCTTCTGATAGTTTGTTGGCAATTTTTGATGTTCCTTGGCTTGTAGAAGCTTACTGATCTGCAATCTCTGCTTTCATCTTCACATCATATTCTCTCTGTATGTAAAATTTCTTCTTTTATAAGGACATCAGTAACTGGATTAGGGCCTATCTTAATGACCTCAACTCAACTAATTACATCTTTGAAAACCCTGTTTTCAAATAAAGTTACATTCTAAGGTACTAAGGGTCCAAATGTAACATATCAACTTGGTGGGGGGGAGGGGCACAAGTCAACCCATAATGTCTAGTAATCTACTTTATGATTAAGTCATTTTTGTATGTGAGAAACCTCTCTGGTAATCAACCTATATTCCTCTGCTGCATACTTTCAATATATTTCTCGTGCTTCATTGTATTTCTGTAATATAATAATCTGTAATTGCAAGTCAATTTTGTATTCTCTAAAACTGTGCTTTCTTCAGAACCAATCCATGTCAATTGTGTGGCATAGGAATGTTTCCATAAGTTGTTTTAAAAATATATTTTATTTGCTCTAATCAGGACAATTGTAAGTTTTTATTAGAGCAGTTTTTGTGGCTATCTGATGTTGGAATGATAGAATAAAACTCAAGAAAATTGTATATACATATTACACACATTTTATAAAGTTCTTAAACCTTTGTAAATGTATTATTGAGCTCTGTTGTCTAATATTTTGTTATCTTGTAACTTTGGTATTCAATTTATTGTCAAGTATTATTGCCCTTAATATTAAGGAATAAAACACACATATATATTTATAAATAGTATTTACTGAGTATAAATATTTCAAGGGACTTTCATAAGTTCTTCAGATCACATGATTGATTTAATCCTCAAATGTCTTTAGAGGTATCATCTCCACGTTACAGATGGGCAAACTGAGGCATACAGCTCTACAAAGG
>CAUYSK010049208.1:0-16086 GCA_963575035.1 Avahi laniger
GTTTGAGTTGAGTGGGGTACTACTTTAACAAAAGATGCCAGGAAAGGCCTCAATAATAAGTTGACCTTTGAGCCCAAACTTTTAGGAAGTGAGGAACGGAGCCACGTGGATATGTTGGGAAAGAGTGTTCAAGGCACAGAAAATCCAAAAACCAGGACTGGAAGCAAGAAAGCCAGGATGTCTCGAGTATCATGAGAAGGGGCAGAGAGGCAGGAGACGAAGCAATGTTCTAAGTCGAGCTGCGGTATTACCTTGAGTTAAAATCATGCCAAAGCAAAAATGGGAACTAACCAATTCTATAATAATCTTTCTAACTTACGATGAAAATGAACTTTTGACAAGGGGAACACTTGTTATCAGTGGGCTTTAGTTAGAACTCAGTGGTGGACCATCCTTCTCTACTAGAAAAACAGGTAAATCAGTGTCCTTCTGGTAAGGAGTTACAAGAGGAAAAGTGGTAAGGTCTTCAACATGAGAATGATGATTCCAAACAGTTACGTAATTACTGAGGTGCTTTGGAGTATAGGAAAGTGAATGCTCTTGTCATTTGGTCAATGGAGTATCACAGGTCAGTTTGTCTATCAAAATTACCCTTCCTGATGGATGCACCTGAATAAGTACATACCCATCCAAACACCCACCTGGAGGATTCTGAGCAGAATGCTGCCAAGCCAGGACACCTGCTGTCAGCTGCATTTCTGAGCGAACATTCAGTTATTCATATTGGTTAGATCACATATTCATTGTTCCAGAATCCATGTTCTCCCAGAAGACTTCAATGAACAACAATACAAGTACGTCACAAATCCCAAATGTATGGCCAGCCTGCGTGCAATGCTTTTGCATTGTGCTACACTCTACAGGGAGTACCCTGTGCCAGCAGGAGGGAGTCAGGGGCGGTCGGGGAGCGGGGAAGGAGTCTGAGGGCACCGGCAGGGCAAGGGCAGAACAACTGGCCACAGTTATGGTCGAGCCACGTACAACCTCAATCATGTGGGACCTGAACTTGACTTCGGGAACGAACCCACCATTGACCAGGCATCCCCGATGGCCGGCTCCTGTCCTCAGCACACAGAGACAGCCCCTCCTTACAGTGAACAAACTTTCCTTACGTGGTTTCCCATCACAG
The DNA here is from genome assembly GCA_963575035.1 of Avahi laniger. Taxonomy (NCBI): domain Eukaryota; kingdom Metazoa; phylum Chordata; class Mammalia; order Primates; family Indriidae; genus Avahi; species Avahi laniger. The sequence continues at coordinate 1,130 of CAUYSK010049208.1, forward strand.
TTAAAATAAAACCCGAATTCCTTTTCATGGCCTACAAAGCCTACTTAACCTCGGTGACGCCGTTCCAACCGCGCTGGCTTGCAGGCTCTTCCAGAAAACGCCACAAACACTCTTCCTCGGGGCCTTTGCAAGAGCTGTTCCCGCAGCCAGGAAAGCTCTCCACAAACACCCACGTGCCTCGAGCCCTTACTTCGTTCAGGCCTCTGCTCAGTTTCACCTCTTCAGAGAGGCCTCCCTTGCCCGGCGCTCCAGGATGGCAACCCTGAGACCCGCTACCCTTCCCAGCACCATTGCTGTGACGGGAAACTGCAACGTGCGCTCGGTGCCGGTCCCAGCACTAGCACGTGGCTGGGTGTTGTTCTTTCATTCATCATTGCGCCCGTGCGATCTAGAACGGCCAGGACACATTAGGTGCTCAATAAATGACTGAATGAACAAACGATTCCTTGATGTATATTAAAGTAGCTACATGAGCTATCTTTGAATATTTTCCCAAAATAGTGGCTGTAGGTCCATGTTCATTTTTCAGGCACGCACTTCATTACTGGGGGATACATTTTTCAAGCTAAAAGAGAAAAAAGATGATTTCCCACATTAGTGTGGCAAACAGTTCACTGGAGGAGAGAGAATGAAATAGAGCAGAACTTGTTCTCCCAGGAACATGGCAAAGACAGACGAGCCCAAGTGACGGAATGAATGAGCAGTCGGCGAGGATCACAAGAGGGAGCAGACAGATGCCCTGATCACAAGCATGGTTCCCAAATCGGTGATCAGTGAATGCTGAAAAAAGGGGATAGTGATAACGCAGCACTGGGAGTATTTCATGAATCTTCAAACTTTACACAGCCCAGAACAGAAATCCAAAAAATAAAATCTTTTCACAAGGAAGATTAAGAATATAATTTTTATGACCAATGGTTGAAATGTTTTTAACATCATGCTTTTCAGAGGACCCCGTGTTCCAGCCCTAGGTAATAATTTTTATTTATCCCATAATAAGTTATTACTCGAGTCATAAACTTAAATGCCCCTAGGAGTCGAGCAGGCGCGGGCCCCAGGGCTGGTGTCCACGTCCCTGCCTGGGGACGAGGGCCTCTCGGCCCCAGCTAGATGAGCACCCAGGTTGGGGGCAGACCTGGGCTTTCTGGTAAGAGCTCTCCGTTTTTATTGTTGACAACTAGCTCAAACATTTTCTAAAAGCCAAGCAAAGAAAACACATTTGCAGCCACTATCGGTCTTCAGTTTGCAATCTCTGATAGATACTCCAGTATGATCTCCAACTGGAAGGACAGAAGCAAGATGTCTGCTTTCTAATTATCTGAAAAATTCCAGAAAAAAATATTGCTATCTACACAAACCCAGGTCTTTGTTAGTTATAAATGAGGGAAGTCTTGAAGGAAATCTGAGATACTTGAGGTATAAGATAGTGGCTAAGGGCTTTATAAATGAAACATTAATAATAAAATGACTTCATTTTTACCCATAGACTCTTAACATTGTGTGGCTAATAGTTCAGTGATCAGATATTTGTTAAATAACAAGATTCTGATCAACATATAAAGTACTTAAAAAGCAAAGTAAACATTTGTCTGGCACCGTTACTTTGCCTCCTGTCTAAAGTGGTCTTTGCTATCTTTCTTCATCCCCGAACTCCTACGTATGCATCAAAACCCAGTTCAAACGCCACTCCCACTGTGAAAGCATCCTGAGATGACCTGGTCAGCACCTCCCTTCTCTTTCTTCTCCACTCTTCAAGTCCTTGCTACGCAGCTCTACCAGGCATCCTAGATCCGAGTATTTGCTTATATGTACGACTCCTCCATTTGACTAGGACTGGGAATTGTGGGTTTTTAAACCATACCTTTTTAAATCCCATGTCCCTGGACTAACTCCACATAAAGCAATACTAAATAAATTATCAGAGTCGCAGCCAGGCTTGGCAGTTCCAACCAGGAGGAAAAAAAAAAAATCCAAATGCCTAAATATATCGAGACAAGCTATTTCTCAGGCACACATTTATTAAAATTCAGTAAACTTTCAGAATATGCAAATGACAATAAAACTTCCCTTCAGCACATGATAGTGACAGTTACAAGAAAATGACATAAAACTGCTCCCGAAGGAGCCGTCTCAAGATAGCACCAGCTACTCGGGGTTGTCACTGTGAAGGGCACCATTTAAGTCAGATTTCTTTCAGCTTTAATAACAAAGATGGCGCAGTTATATTGCCGCCTCTGCCTTCAGAACTGTATCTGGCCTGGGCCTGAAGCAGAAAAAAAGGTATCATACATGTGAAGCACATGACAACAGAGAACTGATGGGTTTTAAGCAGGTACCCATGAGAGATGTGGACCCTGGGTGCACAGGAACCCACCTTCTCCAGAACAGCAATGAGACTCTCTCCATCCCTGAAATTTCCCGTGTGAGCTTTGGCTCTATCTCAATTCCAGAACTCAGGATGAGCAACCTGCTCAAGTTTCGGGCAGTCTCATTCCAGATGCTGGGACCAATCAGAGCTTGTGGAGGCAAGGAGAACCCTGAGGCAGGAGGAGATTAATATTTGCAGAGTGCGCATGGGCAAACAGTATTGCAGGGAAGTTAGACAGTCGTGTTATTCTGCACTTTCAGCAACCAACTCTGGGTCAGATTAAGGCCCACGCCAAGTCCACTGCCAATTCTGCAGGGCAGAAAAACATCTGTCATCGCCAGTAAATAATTTTCCACTCTCTGGCTCCTGCATGTGTTCAGCTAGTCAAGTGTCAGCACAGAGCCTGGAACTCATACGCTCGGTGGCTTTCACCGACAACTGCGTTTCCAAGCCTGCGGCTGCAGGCAAGAGAGCATCTGTAGTCGTCTTGTCGGCTCAGGGTAAAACAAACACACATTTAGATCACAACAGATAGACGCTTCCTCTGAATTAATCACACAAGGGAGGCCAGAAAACATCCATCCATCAGGGAAATTGAATCTCATAGTGGCAAACCCGCAAAGAAAATAGAACTTCTTGAAATGGAAGGAAATTTTAGAATATAAGTGGGAGCTCTAGTTACGAAGCAAGTCCATAGAATGGCAGCAAACAGATGAAGCTACCTGGGAAGGCCTGAGGGTGAACAGCGGTGGCTGGGGGAATCCCTCTCACCCCAGCTGCTGAGACCACATTGATGGCAGCGCCAAGGCAACCTCTTTTAAAACGTGCTTTCTGCAGGCCCACTGTGTGCTTGGCAGGGAAGACCATGAACCTGTTTCCATAACCAACCGGCAGGAGAGAAAAGCATAAGCCCTCTTGGTGAAAGCCCTGCACCATAGAAGCCATAAGTAGACTATTCCCCCTTTTCTTCTTAACACATAAATTTTCTTCTAGAACATACATGTTGTTCTGTTTGGAACTAATTAAATTAGATTATGTTTGGTGGGAAGGAGGGAGGGAGAGAGAAAACAGATTTTCCAATAAAGCCAACTCTGTGTGCAGAATAACTACATCGCCGCGGCGCCGGCCTTTGATAGCAGAAGGTGAGCAGAACGACTCACTGTTAAACACACTCGCTGGGTTTGTTAAGCAAACCTTGATACGTTAGCTGGGCAAGCGTATCAAAGGAATCCAGAAGGGTGAACAAAGAGTCCTTTCTTCTAGTTGGAGTCATTACGACACTGAGGTTTCCCGGTGGTAAACGGGAAGGGGTCCTTCAATTTAGACACCTTCAGGGACCCCTGCATGTGACAGTCCATAGGAAAAATTCCCTCCCCTTTGGGTTCTTTTCCCTTCCTTTTGCTTTCTCCACTTTCCTTCCCTTCTCTACTTGCATAGGTCCAGTTCCCCAGGAAACAGGCTCGTGTTCAGGAACTTTCCCGGGAAGTGCTCTGGGACCGCCGCTGCGAAGGCTGAGGGAGGCAGGTCCTGGCAGAGGTTGAACTCAGGAGCAACAGAGGCCTCAGCCAACGCTGCGGGGAACTGCCGAGCTGGGGTGGCCCTTCAGAGACAGGTCCTGGTTGTGCCACCTTCCTTAGGGAAGGGTCATAATCTTGGGCTCAACAGCCCCCTTCAACGCAGGGTGATTTCTGAGATCGGGTTCAACCGTGAGCCTTCAGCCGCCAATACACTCCCAGCAGCTGGGGATGCATGGTTCACTTCTGAAGGGGAGATCTGGGTGGCCCAGCACAGGAATCCATTCTCCTCCCTTCCCCTCGCTCCCCCCTTCCCTTTCCTTCCCATGACCCTGAGTCCTTAAACTCCTTTCTTCTCCTTCCCCCAGGGTCCTGCTTCTTACTCCCTTCGGTCTATCAGACAAGTGTGTAGCAATTGTCTTCCATCTAGGGTGGGGTATCTACAAGACAATCAGCCTCGCACGGTGACAATATGTAACGACTTTTAGCAGATCTGTAGTGAGTTTTCAAAAGAAAATTCCCCGTTTTATCTAAAGACCACACTACCACACGGGTACCACGGGTTATCTCAGCTTTAGCCTGTGCCCGGGCTCCAGCAGGAGTCATTGATTGAAAAGTCTCCACCTGGTCTTCTACCTTGAGACGTGTTCTCCTGGAGTTGCCCTAGCTTTGTATGTGCCATGATCATGGTTGAAGAAAAATAAATAGTAACACAGCAAGTGTCTTAATAAGTATCTTAATTGAATTGAAATATGAAAAGTAACAAGATTATGAGAGCTCTCGTACATTAAACATACGCTCAGCTCCACTGCTGGGTCCTTCCAATACACTGCCATTCAATATTTACAACAGCCTTATAGAATTACATTGTCACTATTTACAAATAAGAAAACGGAAACTTAGAGAAGTTATGAAGTTGCCTAAGGTCATACAAGTAGGAAGTGCTAACGGCTGGACGTGATAGAGATGACTGTCACTAAAATCCATTCTTCTCATCCCTATGTTGATCGGTCACTGAGGAAGTTGCCCAGTCAAGGACATGTTCCTGTCCCCTTTGTCCTTAGGTAAGGTCATGTGTCTAGTTCTACTTAAACAAATGTGAGAAACGATACGCGTCACTTCTACATTTTTCATGCTCTCTTCTCTGCCAGCTGTAGACAGCGGACTCTGAAGACCTAGTGGGAGGCACAACCATGAGATGGGAGGAGCCCAGGTACATGAATCATCAAGGAGAGGAAAACCACAATCAACCACAAATACCACATTCGACTATCACATAAGTGATGACTACAATTCTGTTGTTCAAAGTCACTGATAGTTAGGGGCTTGCTTGTTGTAGCAACTAGCATTGCCCTAATTAGCACACAGGATGAAAGCTAGACTTCCATTTAGTTGGTTATTCATTCACCTAAACATCATTTGAGTAATCTCTACCAGTGAGATATATGCTCAACACAGGGACATAAAGATGCATAGAACAGTCTCTTCCTTCTAGGAGCTTCTGGGGTAGTCAAGAAGTGAGATTATTCACACCACTATGGACACACTGAGGAGGAACGACTGGCTCTGCCTAGTCTTATTTCCAGAATTTCTCCCTTGGGGTAGACACTGACATTCATGTGGGAATCTTCTTTTTGCTTATATTTTCTAAATTTATTACATTAATATAAATTCTTCCCATGTGGATTTTCTGATAGACATAAAGGTCTGTTTGGGGAAAAAAAATATCCCTGAAATCAAATCTGGAGAGGAGGGTGGTTAGAATGTAAAATGAGACGGTGTATTCAGTAATTGTGAGCAACTCCACATAAAATATTTAGTAATTTTTTGAATGCTGGGCACTTTTGTCCTCTGCCTTCAAAAACTGGTTGGTGAAATGGATAGATTAAGAAATACAATAAGCATAGATGCAAGAAAAAGGTCTTTCTTGGTCTTACTTTAAATTATGCAGACTTGTGAGAGGGGAAAAGCCAAGTAGAACAGAAGAGATAAAAGAAATGTGTACCTAGATACACATACATTCCTCGTTCCCGCTACAATTACAGCATTACCCCAGACGCTGAAGCTGGCCTAGAATATTCCCCTTCCTGTTCTATGTGTCCACTGGTATTAAAAAACAACCTTTTTCTTTCCTTCCTGCATCTCATTCATCTTTCCATCCCACACACCCCTCCCTGTTCTCCGAGTCTCCCAGCCTGGCCATCGCTTTATCTAAACAACTCGACATTTACCATATATTAAGACCTTAATTGTTCTGCAGGTATTTTGTTTAGATGTACATCTTCCAGTGTGACTGCAAACTCCTTAAATACAGAAAACACAACCTGGCTTTTTCTCCATGAGCCTAGAAGTGTACTGAGCACATATGTGAACAAAAAGGAGATGCCTGTCGAACAACCAACTGATTAACTGACCCTTCCTGGGGAATCTCGTGATAAGAGGCTCTTTAAAGTTACCATCTTTAGCAAACTTTTGAGGCAGGCAAGGCAACATGGGCGGAGGGAAGAGCACCGTGCTGATTTAAGACCAAGGCAATCTTCACTCTGTTTCCATTTCAACCCTGGTGTGGCCCTGGGCATAGCACTTACATAACTTTCTCTGACCCCCAGTTTCTTATTCTTTAAAAAGGTAATAATAATACCTTCCTCTTAGAATCAAAACAGGTCCAGGAGAAGAAAGCCCTTCAAAAACTATTGTGTTGAAGGGATTTCCTTCTGTACTGATTTAGGGGGTAATAGAAGCCAGTCATTCTCGTCCAGAGTAATTCTAATAAGCATCTTAATCATGACCAAGGAGGGATTTACCTCTCGGAACAAAACAGCACTCCCTCCTAAACCCACACTTCTCCCGAAGCCACTGACTGAACAAATGCGAGCTGTGATGCATTCAACTCTGCGCCCTCTGCTCTTGCAGCCTCCCTCTGCAGACGCTGAAAAGGCGCTTCTGCTCTGATGGAGCCGGAGGGCAGTGGCGACTGTTAGTCACAAGCCCAGGCTATGAAAAAGTGGAGAGGCGTCTCCCGCCGGGGCGCTGCTCATTAATTGTCCCATATAAGGCGAGTCCTGGCGGGAGGGTGAGCTCTTCCGAGGTCCGGCAGGGAGGCGGCAGAGAGGGAGCCCAGCAGCAGGGCGCTCTGCTGCTCTGTGAGCAAGCTCCAGGCCTCCCCGGCCCCGGGCTGCCTCCGAGATCTTTGTTCTTCCGTGAGCTCTGACTGCCCCTCCTCTCATTAACACGCGTCCCGGGGTCTTCTCTTCGGACGCTCAGGCGGCATTCCTGGAGACGCTCTCCTAATTGACGGAGGAGCCCTGGGAGGTGCATGCTCCAGCAGAAGCAAATGTTGACACGGTCCCTTCCACTCCCTCCTCTCAGCAACGGGCACCAGGCCCCGGGGCCCAGCTCCCTCAGATGCCTCCCTTGTTTATACTCGCTCATCACCACGGAGAAGGCAGTAGCAGAGGCTCCAGGGTCGGACTGCCGGGGACTGACCCTGGTCCTGTGTTAAGCTGGGCAAGTCACTGCATTGCCTGCTTCCTAACCTGTGAGACAGAGCAGCGGTGTCTCCCACGTGGGGTTATTATGAAGATTACATGACGTCATGTATGTAAAAGCACTTCCGAGCGCAGTCCCTGCTGAGTAGTAAGTATAAATTGCCACCAGCTACCCTCCTTGACCACCTGTAATCTGGTTCCTGTTCGGCACCCTCTTCCCCTCCTAATCCTGCATCTGACTCTTCTCCTACTCCCTCCGTTGCTTTTAACCAGGATGCCTCAGTTTCCCTGATGCCAGAACACCGAACACGCTTTCCACAGGTCACGACTGTGCTTGGGGCTTTTGTGCAAAAATTCGGAGTACCACAGACGACTTGGAAAATTCACAATGATCTTTCATTATATTCTAACCTTGATGTGATCTGAAAGTATGAATTTGTACGAAAAGACATCCCCACTTTATCAGCGACAGGGGAAAAAATGCTGCAATGTGACCTTCAGCCATAATCAATTACTTCCATTGTTCTCCCACCTGCCCTCACAAATTCAAGAAAAAGATATGTTTTTATGACACCCATGTGTCAGCTTTTAGCAGATAAGAAATTGAAGAGAGAAAAATCTTTCTTTCTACGCTGCAACTTATTAGCCTCCCCCAATGATTCCCCATTATAATTAAGGTGATGATTTCTGGATTTTCAGTTTCAAGATAGTAGATGTTTCCAACCTCTGTCATCTTAAAAAATCACCCTAATGCTCAAGGAAATAAGAATCAGAAATAGAAATTCAACTTTGACCAGTCTAAGAGACAGTTTCTTTAATTTTTTAATGGCCAAATGATGACGTACATATTCATGGGGTACATAGCGGTGTTTCGATACACATCACGCGTAGTGATCAGATCTGGGTGATTAGGAGACAGTTCTAATTGTGAACTCAATCATAGGATGGCAGAAGGCAATAGAGAAGTAGATGACTCGCCGGAGAGGAGCAGGGTGCTGCCAAGGGCTTGCAAAGTAAGACAGAGCTGAGAAATGAACTGGGAATGCCCACAGAACCCTGGCGGGCCAGGAGCACAAATCCCTCTGAAGGTGGGGTGAGGCTGGGCCTAACTAGTCCTTTTCCTCCCTCACCCCTGCAGGAGAAGGCGAGGTCGAGACTCAGAGACATGAGCAGCAGGGAAAGCGGAAGCGAGACTCAGGGAGATGAAGTCGAAGTCTGCAGACTGAACAGGAAGAACTTCCAGATGACCGGAGGAAACATTTCCAGCAACACTGAACCCCCTCCAGACAAAACACTACAGATTCTGACGCTTGGAGGTCTCCAAAGAAAAAGCCGGGTCCTCCTAACGCCCCTACGGTGAAGCCCACCCCACCAGGGGAAAAATCCAATGAATAGACGCAGAATTTCCCATCGACTTTCCAAAGATTCACTCTTAAATAGCAATGGACAGTCAAGGATTTCAGGCATTTGGGGAAAGTCTGCAATATTAAAGAGAGACAGGCAAATAAATGAGAAAATAAAAGGAACTCAGAAGAAACAGTTGCAATGCCGGAAGAAAAGAAAAGTTCAAAGACACTCTCAGCGACAGTCTCAGGAACTCTGACATTTTCTCCCCAACACGCCTGGGGATATGTCATGCTCAGGCACTAGCCCCTCCTCTCCTGCAAGGAAGATACTTTAGCATCTCTCTTGGGAGAGGAAAAGAAGTAGACAGTTCAAATATAATTTTTTAAAAATTACATCCATGAAAGAAAAATGTGCTATAAAAATAAACATTAAAAAAAGAAAGTTATTTTAGATACAGTATCAAAAATAGTGCTAAAATTTAAAAATAAGAAAGACATGAATTTCCTGCCTAAAGGAGCTAACAAAATGAATGAAAAGGTAACCCAATTGAGGACAACACTGTGAAATTTGAGAATATCGGAGACAAAGAGATCTTAAAGGTTTCCAGCAAGGGAAAACAGGTCACGGGCAAAGGATCAGGAAGAGGAAAAGCATCCGTCTCTTCAAAGGCAGCGTTACCAGCTAGAAGTCAGTGTAGCAATATCCTCAGCATTCTGAGAGAAAACCAGGGCTCTACATTTAGCCAAACTAGTAATCGAGTATAAAGGTAGAATAAATACTCTTTTTCAAACATTAAAGTCTCAGAAAATTTACCTCTCATGACTTCTCAGGAAGCTACAGGAGGAGGAATAATAAATGAAGAAAGAAAATGACAGAGAGTTCTGGAAAAAGAGAGAGAAGCAAAGTGAATTAGGCAAAGGCCATTTCTGTAACAGGCCCAGGGAACAAAAAATCTGGGGTGAAACAGAATAACAGGGCTACAGAAGAGATCTCAAAAAAAGTGATATGATAGATTATTTGATAGGTTTGACTACGAGAAAAATTTTAAGAAAGACATTTCGCAAAGCTTTTGGAAGGTAGGGTAAGAGCTGGACCAGAGAGTCGAAGGCAGTAAAGCAGATAAAAACAAAGAACGAAGCAGTTACTAACTCCAGGAAAAACAAAAGGTTACAAAATAGAGCAAATGTAATTATAGCCTGCTATTTGGCTCAGCAATAAATAATATTTACCTAATAAAAACAAAAAAACATGAATATGGGTTTAAACAAAAATTATGAAATAAGTACATTGAACGGATATAGAGAGGAGAGAAATTAGGGTATGAAACTCAAAGTTCTGACTTTACAACATAGGAACTCATAGAACAAAAGAGCTGTGAGCAGTTCACTGCTGTTCGAGAATGAAATTGAGTTTGGGGGGAGATGACTGCTATTTTTTAATATGTCTTTTAGCACTTTCTGACATTTAAAATCATGTGCACGCCTTCATGTGATAAATTTTAAAATTAAAGTGAAAAAAAATTGGATGAAATTACACTAGTTAGCTCTGTGCCATTCCTTTTCTAGTGCTTAAATATTTCTAAAATATATTAGAGAAATTTTAAAAACCCATCTCCATTGAAACTAAACTATGTGTTTGTGCTAAACTTATTTCATTTAAATGATTTGATTGTAAAGTATGAATTCCTCCCCTTTGTCCATCCTTTCTACCTATAAATCACCAAAGTACAAAGCTCTCTGCAGTGATCTTTCTTTTTCATATCATCATTACTCACCCGTAACTGTAGGTGTTTAAAAATGACACAGAACGCTGGGAATGTCTTTGTGACAGAGAATCACAATAAACACATATGAAACTTCCTTCCTCTCACCCCAGTCCCCATTGCTAAATCAGGAAAGAAGTGTTGACATTTGTCTAGAATTATCACCCTGTGAGCCTAAGACTTTCAGCAGTGAGTTATCATTTTCATCCTGCTATCATTAATTAGGATTAATTATAAACTCTTTAAAGGCTATAATAAACAAACAAATACTGGGAGCTAGCAATTTGCTGGGTGTCACGACTAACATGAAATTAGAATGGATCCTCCCCAGATTTTATCAGAAAGAAGAAAAAGCAAAGGTTGTATCAGGGGTTCTGACCACTTTTCTCCCCCGCATGCCTGAGGGACACACACTCTCCGTGACTCAGAGGATCACCGGTCACTTCCTCTCGCCCGGGGGGAGAAACAAAGCTCTGGGCCCTGAGGGTCGCAAGTACGGGTTGGTCCCTCTCATTGACACTCCCAGAGACACAATTGCTTCACTTGGATTTCTTATTTCTACAACTTTAAACTCTGCTGGAGTAGAGGTCCCCGTTCTGAGGGGGCAACACTCTGCCTCGGACACGGAGTGCAAAGCTGTGAGTCCAGCCGATCCCTCTGGACCACAGGAAGGGAGCGGAGTGTCTGTCTCGGCAGGAGCGGCTGACGGCGGTGATCCCGCGGGCACAGAGTGGCTCCCGTACGGCGGCGGGGAGAAGGGAGTTAGTCTGGACCTCAGGGGATGCGCTGGGGCATCTCCTGGTGCTTCCAGACCCGGTGAGCGCAGGGAACAGGCAGCTGCCACAGGCTAGCCAAGGCCGCGTCAGAGCCTTCAGGGTGAGGGTCTGGGTCACCTACCGACCAAGCCAGCTCGGAGGTGCTGGCGAGAGTGAGGGAAGTCGGGCGTGGACAGTGGAGGAGAGAGACGGTGGGTATCAGCTGTGGTCTCAGAAGCAGCTGCAACAAGGGAACCGGGGCTTGTTGCACCGATAAATCTTTTCGTAGGGGCAGGGGGCAGCCTGATCTTTGAAGAATCGGTGACAGATGGAATTGATGGAGAGTCCCGATGGATCTGAGCAGTGCCAAGAGTCTAGCAGACAGGACGCTGTGGCCCTGGGGTGACAGTGCCACGTCGGCCCTGACTCCGTTCCTGCCGACGCCAGCTTGCCCGCTCGTGACCCAGCCCGCCACGCCTCACCAGGGACCTCAGTGTCTCGATGGCACACCTGTGTATTGGCCTTTCCTCCATTCCTGTCTCGCATTCCTGCCTCCTCAGATTATCTCCGAAATCAACGATCTCCTCCAAGTCCTCATCCCAAACTGTGCTTGCAGACCGATGCACGGTAAGACCACGATCACCTGGAAACGGAGTTTCCAAACTAACTTTACAGCCTTGCATTGCACTCCTCTGCTACAGCCTAGCAATTTGAGGGAATAATACTGCCACGGCATTTTATTTCTTTCAGTGCACATTTGTGAGTGACGGTGAAAGAAGTTATTATCACCAACTCCCTGTCTTTTTCATTTTTTACACAGTCAAGGAACCTGCGGCTCAGAGAGGCTATGTAGCTCGTCCATCGCCAAACGGTTTGCAAGTGGTAGAGACAGGATACCGTGCATCTCGGTATCTGTGATAGATGCTGCGGGTGCCCCACATGCCTCTCCTTTGTTAGGTCGGTTCACCCATCTCTCGGCAGCTGTGGGTATTGCTGCGAAGCGCTCCCAGCCGCCCTCCATGGACATAAATGCCTGCATGGCTCCGTGCATCCACCCCAGGGGCTGCCCACAGCGAATGCCCCATGATCCAGGAGCACCAAAGCCTGGCCGCCTTGTCTCAAGGCGGGACTTCCTGTGCTGTCATTCAAGCTCCAGAGTTTCCCCTGCGATCCGGCTAGACTTCAGCTGAAACACATCTTTGCTTACCTTGGTTCCCAGCCCTGCCCTATTTTCTCCCTTCCTTCCAAGCCCTTCCCTCAATAAATCATTTGCACATCCCTGTCTCTGGCAAACCTAACCCCAGACAAGAACTATGTCTTATGATTCCCAGCCTAGTGGTTTTCCCACTGCAGAACGCTGTGAGGCTGCAGAAATGTGGAAGACAGTAGCTACCAGTCCCTTACTCACAAATGCTGTTTTCACATATATTATCTCATTTTATCCTCAAGATATACACTAGTGGGGATAATCATCTTCTTTGCATAAACATGTTCAAGGTCACATAGTAAAGTGACAGAACCAAGACTTGAAAACAATTCTTTCTGACGCGCAGGGCTCATGTTTTAACCAATCCACCGCAGGTCAGAGGTGAGTATCATTCTCCACCACAGATGTTGAGAGAATAAAGTTTAGCAAAAATATGAACTGAGATAGGAACAAACTCCTTCACTGTGAAGAAGAGAGAAAATAAAAGAGCCAGATCTAGTAGAGCATCTTCTGACCTTGCTTTCAGAATTGCTTGTAAGCCACGGGGAAATTCTCAGGTTCTGTCGCCGAGTTTCAAGAATCTCTCTCAAATTCTATTTCAAGGATCTCTCTCCGATTTCAGTGTTTTTATTATGAAGGCAAAGCAAATCAAATAAAAAAAAAAAAAGAAACTATTTCTGGGTATATCCTAGCCTTCCAAAGACAATTCATTCTTTTCAGAGGGGGAAAAAAATCACCCATCAAAAATAATTATTTTTTAAAGGAATAATGCAGGAGGATTTTAAAAACATACCTTTTGCTTGGTGCTTGATTTCAGGCCAACTCGGGAATGACTTTTGGACTAGAGGAAAAATGAGAAAGAAATCTATGAAGAACATGGTATAATAGTAGAACTTATTCTGAAGTCATTTCTTCTAGAAGGTGTAAGTGTTAAGTTAAAATCCTTTCCCCTGACCTTCCTTCTCAGTCTCTAGAAACCCAAGAACAGAAACACAGTACAGATTGGTGTTGAAGGTTCCATACTCAATGGGAGACTGTTTAGGTCCTAGAGCTAAGGACGCGAAGACGCACCTACACTCTGTCAATGACGTGCTCACATTTACCAGTTCGGCATGTTTTCCTAGAGGACACTGGCAGAAACCGAAAACTGCCGCACACGAAGAAATATTTGCAGCTATAATAAGACAAAGGGAAAGACAGGGAAAACAAATAAAAGAGGCAAGAAAGTAAGGAGAGGAAGGAAACAAATGTCCTATAAATTGAAAAAAGAGAAAAAAGAGGCAGAATGAAGGAAAGAGCATGCTCATAGCAAGATTTTCAAGTGCTTTTCTATAGGACAAATTTTAATCTCGGCTAATTTAAATAAATGTTCATTAGATTGAAACAAAGCTCTCAAAAGCATTAGTTCTTATATAGGGCTTTTTTCTTCCAGTTTGTTCATGATTATCTTAACTGATTTGGGATTAGGAACGGTAAAGCAGGCATTAAACTATGCATGAGAATATTTTGGTATGGAATATTATTATGATTTTTCTCCCATTGAGAAAAAAGCAAAAGTCAAGGTTACTATATTTAATATTCAGATAGTAAAATATTTGGCTGTAAGTATATCATGAGTCAAAGTTAACTCGAAATTACTGCAAACACAGCTAGAAAAATGTCTTCCTAAGTCAGTAGTCCTCAAACTTTTTAGTCTCAGGATCTTTTTACACTTTTAAAAAATATCAAGGCTCCCAAAGAGCTTTTGTTTATATGGGTTATATCTATTGATATTCACTTTATTAGAAATTGGAGTTGAGAAATTTTTAAAATATGTACATATTAATTCATCTTAAAATAGCAATAAGCCCATCACATGTTAAATAACATGTTTATATATTTTACATATATAGCAAAACAGAAAAAAGTTAATGAGAAGATGACATTTACATTTTTGCAAATCTCTATAATGTTTGGTCTAAATAGAAAATAGCTAGATACTCATATCTGCTTTTGTATTTAATCTATTTTGATAGGCTTTTGTTTGCAATAGATAGAGAAAATCCAACCTCACTCAGATAGGAGGCTGGAAAAGAAAAAGAGCATTTATAATAATCCTTTCCGATAACTGTAGATATTCTGCTCTGATAATATGCCACAACTTGACAACTGGTAATTCCTTAAGGAATAGTTGCAATGTAGAGTCTGAAATCATATCATGACCACTTCATACTGTTACGTAAAAATTTGCTGGTCTATCTTGTGCTTTAAGTAGTTTTTGTTTGTTTTTTGTTTTTGTTTTTGTTTTTTGAGACAGAGTCTCACTGTGTTGTCCCAGCTAGAGTGCCGTGGCGTCATCTTAGCTCACAGCAACCTCCAACTCCTGGGCTCAAGCCATCCTCCTGCCTCAGCCTCCCGAGTAGCTGGGACTACAGGCATGTGCCACCATGCCCGGCTAGTTTTTTCTATATATGTTTAGTTGCCCAATTAATTTCTGTCTATTTTTAGTAGAGACAGGGTCTTGCTCTTGCTCAGGC
>CAUYSK010049210.1:0-21420 GCA_963575035.1 Avahi laniger
ACTCTTGGAGAGGAGAGTGGTCCCTGGCTGCCAGTCAACAAGAAAGAGTGCAATGTGCACCACGCAATGGGATGGACATATTTGAAACCTGGACTGAGGGGGGGAGGGGGGGCAAGGGCAACACACGTAACCTAAACATCTGT
This sequence comes from Avahi laniger, assembly GCA_963575035.1. NCBI lineage: Eukaryota > Metazoa > Chordata > Mammalia > Primates > Indriidae > Avahi > Avahi laniger. The sequence continues at coordinate 144 of CAUYSK010049210.1, forward strand.
ACCCTCATATTATGCTGAAATAAAAAAAAAAAAAATTCAAATATAAAAAAAAAAAAAAAAGAAAATGAGGACTTCAGTGCCAAAACTGCAAGGGCCTGAATTCTGCAAACAAGCCTAAGAGCTTATAAGTGGACTCTTCCCAGAGCCTTCGGGTAACATTCTATCCAGCTAACAATTTGACCTTGGACTTGTGGTACTATAAGTAGAAAAACCAGGTGAGTCCCCCTGGATTTATGTCCCACAGTACTATGAGCGAAAAAAAAAATGGTATTGTTTTAAACTGTTCTGTTTGTGGTTATTTTTTATATAGCAATAGAAAATGTATGCACTTTAGAATCCTTTTGAGATTCACACTAAATTTAACCATTAGTTGGCCTCTGAAGAAAAAATGTGATAGAAACACTCAAATACATATTAAATACATATTAAGTATTTAAAAATATTGAATTCTATTTTTGAATCTTCTCATTGGAGCTCTAATCTTGGAAAAGTTGCTTGCTTTACCTTTATCCCCATAGAACCCCATACGTATGTGTGACATAGTAAAGATTTTCTTTTTTGTTCATGGGTGAAAAGCAGTAGGCAGCCGTACAATTACATAGTCAATCTAGAATCTAACTCCTGTACCTATCGAATTTGGCCTATCTTTGAAAATGTTGGAAACTTCTGATAGAAGGTGTTTCAATCTCTAGAGATTTAATTATTCCTAATATATTAAAATACACATCTAAAACACCAAAGAGAAATGTGTTGTGGGTTATAATTGTGATGGTGGTGTTTTTACAAAAATAAAAAAAAAAGTCTTTTAGAATGAAAAATAGAAGAAAATCTCCATTCCCTCTCAGTGAGCAGCAAGTTACAAAACTACCAAGCAAACCAGTATATAGTAGTTGCCTTTCTAAACTATCACAGGACTTCGTGAGTCCTGCTGACTTTATTACAGATATCACTATGCCTTCCAATATTAATTTATATTACTGTTTTCTTAGGAGAGAAATACATATCCTTTCAATACAACATTACCGAAAGCCAAAATTGCTAATTATTAGCACTTTCTGCCTTCTCTGATTTCATTTACGTTCTGCTTAATTTGTGAATGGGCAAGAATATTTTTAAAAATACAAAGGAGCATAACCAATATAAACATGTAGTAGATAAAAGGAAAAGTGTGTGAACAATGACAGAGGAAGTCTCTTTATTTATTTCTCCAGTTATCCAAAAAGATAAACAAGAAAAGTGGAGCAGAGATCACGATGATAAACAAAATTAGTGAAAGGAAAAAGAAAACATGGTATATTAGTCTGCTTGGACCACCAACAAAATACCGCAGTCTGCATGGCTTAAACAGTAGAAATTTATGTTCTCCCAGTTCTCCAGGCTGAAAGTCCCAGATCAAGTTTCAACAGGGTTCAGTTTCTGGTGAGAGCTCTCTTCCTGGCTTGCAAGTAACCACCTTCTCACTGTGTCCTTACAAGCCCCAGAGATCTCTTCCTCTTCTTATAAGGACACAAATACTATAGGATTAGAGCTGTGCCCTTATGACCTTATTTAACCATACTTACCTCGTAAAGTCCCTGTCTCCAAATACAATCACATTAGGTGTTAGATTTTCAACATATTTTTTCCCCCTGGGGAAGGGAAATAGTAACACATGGAAAATCCCAAGTATCCAATAATAATATTATTTCACAGTAGACTTAAATTTTCTTTTTTCCAAGATCACATAATAAAGCAATATATTATAGACTTTTAAAAAGAATTATATAAAAAAGAGTGTTTTGGCAGCAAATTTAAAAAATTGTATCATAGATTGATAACTATTATTATGTCAGACTTTTAAAACTTCTTTTCCATCTTTAAATTAGTATTATACACCAAATATATAAAGTATTGTTTACTCTTTATATACTAAAGAAACATACCTAACATGTATTTTAATAACCTTTTAAAGTTTTGTTTTTTTAATTAATACATAATGATTGTACATATTTATGGGTTACAGTGTGCTATTTCAATTTACATATACATGTGTAATGATCAAATCAAGGTAATTAACTTATTCATAACCTCAAATGCTTGGCATTTCTTTGTGGTGACAACATTCTTAATTCTCTCTTCTAGCTATTTTGAAATAGACAATGCATTATTATTAACTGTAGTCATCCTATTGTTCAATAGAACATCAGAATTTATTCCTCTTATCTAGCTGTAACACTGAATTTGTTGATCAGCCTTTTCCCATTTTAGTGCTCCCTCTCCTTCACAGCTTGTGGTAACCACTATTCTACTCTTTACTTCTATGAGAGAAAATTATTAGATTCTACATATGAGTGAGATCATATAGCCTTTACCCCACCATGTTTATGTTATTTCACTTAACCTAATGTCCTCTAGGTTCATCCCTATTGTTACAAATGACAGAATTTCATTCCTCTTTATGACTAAATAGTATTTCATTGTGTACATATAAAAAATTTCTAATCCATTCATCTGCTGATGGACATTTATGTTGATTATATATCTTGGCTGTTGTGAATGGTGCTGTAGTAAACATGGAAGTGCAGATATCTTTTGGAAATGCTGATTTCATTTCCTTCTGATATATATCCAATATTGGAATTACTGGGCCACGTGGTAGTTCTATTTTTATTTTTTTGTTCATAATGGCTATACTAATTAACATTCCCATGAACAATGTGTATGAGTTCCTCTTTTTTTACATTCATCATAAGCATTTGTTATTTTTTCTCTTTGAGATTATAACAATTTCAACTGGGGTAATATAATATGTTATTGTTTTGATTTGTATTTTCCTGATGGTTAGTGACGTTGAGCATTTTTCATATGTCTGTTGGTCATCTTATGTCTTCTTTTGAGAAATATCTATTCTTATCTTTTGCCCATTTTTAAATTAAACTATTTGCTTTTTCACTGTTGAGTTGACTGAGTTCCTTATATATTCTGGATATTAACCCCTTGTCAGATGCATAGTTTGTGAATATTTTCTTTTCTTCCATACTTTGAGTTGATTATTTCCTTTGCTGTATAGAAGCTTTTCAGTTTGATGTAATCCCATTTGTCTATTTTTGCTTTTGAGGTCTTATTCAAAAATTCCTTGCCCAGACCATAATCATGAAACACTTTCCCTATATATTCTTATTGCAGTTTCATAGTTTGAGGCTTCAAATTTAAGTCTTTAACTTATTTTGAGTTGATTTTTGTAAGTTTGAGAGAGCTAGAGATCTCATCATGTAAAAGGGGAAGATTTTTACCATTGGGAATAGCACAAGTTAATACAAAGACATAGAGGAAGAAAAACGTAAGACCTTTTCAGGAAATATTAGGACACGTGGCTGGGGCAAATGATAGAAGAGAAGTACTATAGGATTTGTCCATGCCAAATTTATGAATACCCTCTACAAGAATTATAGATAAATGCTCATTCACATTCTATTTTAAATACCTCTGGTTACATTAATTATTTCATGAGAAAGCTGCTTAATTCTCTCATTTCCCTAACTCTGCCTCCCAATAATCTTTCCTCCTTAATTCTAGATTTTTTTTAAGTACCACGAAGTAAAAAATAAGTCTAAGCACTTTTCCACACGGCAGGCCTTCATATTGGAATGCTGCCATCATGCCATACCCATACCCAAGGCGTCTCTTTCCCTAATAAGTCACCTGATGATTCTATACCTCAGATCCACATTCTCTCCCTTTATTCCTGTTGCTACTGTCTTTGTTCAGACACTCATTATTTTTCATTTGAATCATTGCAGTAGCAAACTTGTTGGTCTTCCTGCTTATCTTATGCTCCTCCAAGCTATTCTCCATTTTAATACTGCCAGAATGATTTCCTTAAAAATGAAAATCTGATCGGTCATTTATACTTAAATTATCTCAATCATAACAATTTGTTTTTATGTCTAATATATGTTTCCCACTTAACTGTGAGCTCCTCAAGGGCCAAGAACAAAACTATTTCACTCTTGTAGCCCTAGTTATTAATGTAGTACTTAGCGATATGGTTCACACTCTATAAGAGTCAAATTGTATTTTTTTTCTGAATTTGTTTCTATTCTGCATTTAGTACAGTGATAAGAAAATGCATTATAATCAGTAGACATTTTAATAAAGAAATATGACCTTCTAATGTATTTCTTTACCTTTTTTTTATTCTTTTCCTTTTATTTGGTATATGGGCATGATAAGACTCTGGAAATTTGTCCTCATAATAATCTATAATGGTTATTGAGTTCTTGTTATATTCTGTTACTGTTTTTCTGTTTTTAGCATTTTGCAAATGTTTCTTTTAGTCCTGACAAGAGAAACACAGACCCATAAGTTGTAGGTATTATTATTACCCTTATTTTATATATAAAGAAATTGTGGAACACAGAAGTGAAATAATTTGGCCAAGGCTACATGTCTTCTAAGTGACAAAGCCTCAAAGAAATTACATCAAATATATTTAAGCAGGCAAGGGAGACTTTATTCAAAACCATTGCAATAAGGAAGAGAGATTGAATGCATTGGTAAATACAAATAAGCAGCTGGGGATTTATAGCCAATGGGTCTAGTGACACAGTCTATGGAGGAACAATTACTAAGAAAAACTTGGTTAGTTTTTGAAGGGTAGAGGGATTCTTGCTAAACTGGTTTGGTAGGATTATAGCTAATCTGATTGGCAAGCCAAGGATGAGCTCTAATTGAGGAGAGAGTTCAGAGAAACTAAATTTGGCTAAAATTCGGTTCTTGTTATTCCCTCCTCCTGTATAAAGAGCGAGTCCTTGTTAGTTCCTCCCCTTGTATGATGAAATAACTTATTATTCTTTCCCCCAGATAATATTTCTCATTCCATCACCTTTTGTTGGTTAAGACCAACTGACCCATCTGTTAAAAATTGGCAGTAGAGGATGTTTTCTAGATCATGTGAGCCATTAGGCATTTAATAAAAATAAAATTTCTATGAATATAAGAATAAAAACATGTATTACTGTTTGGACCAGACTATTAATACAGTTTCTGTATCCAAACGGCAGCCAATCAAGAAGATTTCTAAATGTTGGGCTCAAAGCATTTTTAGAGGGTAGAATGAGGGTGGATTATAGATTTATTGGTTTTCATTTTAAATATTTGTTTATGGCATAAACATTAAGAGGTTAATAGGATTAACCAGGGCCATTTCCTGGAGCAGAGGCATGGAAGATGTGGAGTTCGATATAATATTCTGAGTAGCCCACACAGAAGCAGTTCTAGGCATGAAGGTTGCCCATACATAATCCGCTATGGTGATGAGTCTTTCGAAGTTTACAATAAGTCATCTGGATTGATCTCACAGAATTTTTTTAGATCTAAGGGGAAAGTCCAGCTAAAAAATGTCTACCTCAAGTACCAGTAAGGACCTAGGAAGTCAGATTTTAGTTCTGATATACACCAAGTCAAAAGAATGGAAAAAAAATTAGAAAATTTAGTTTGTATACTTATAGGCAGCTACCAAAAGAAACTATAAAAATTGAAAATGTGGTAAAGACTGGTAACATGTTCAAGATGTAAGGATTCAAACCAATTTATAGGTAGGTAACAAAACCATGTATTGTAGTTCAGAAAGAGGTAAAAAATAGCCCAAGGACAATAAATGGGACTAGAATCTGATAACTCATAAAGATTTGTTTTCTTTTAAAATACAAAATTTCTATCTACAGCCTACTTCTTTTTGATAAAAGATAATTAAATGAAATTATTCTTGTTTAAAAATAAATTTGTTCTCATCATATTTGGCCTGATTAATTACATATGTGAGGAAATGATGGTAATTGACCACACAGGTATTTTTAAGTTTTCTTTGCTTGAAGTTTTCATAAGGAATTTGAGATTGAACTTTTAAAACACTTGACTTTTGGAAGCCAAGCCAAAAACTTGCCACCAGACTTAACCTGCTGTATCTAATGATTTGGATAAATTCTTCTTTTCTTAAGGTCCTCAAAATATCTTAAGTTCCTAGACTTGTCAAAAAGTGACCTTTCTTATTCACCTGTAAAACTGGTAACTATACCATCCACGTACCAGGCTGGTTTTCTCCAGAGGGCTCTGTAAGCGTCAGATCCTTAAAGTCAACCTTACTTCCTTAGGACTCTTTTGCCATATCTGATTGTATGCATGATTTTCAAATATGACATTCTAGTTAAAGCTTTGGTTATTTAATCATTTTTTTCAATTATCTTCTGGTTATAAGGGGAACAGTTTGTTACTGAATCTTTGCAAATAATTAAATTGCCATGAAAATAAGAATATGCAGCAAGAGTTTCCAAATTTTTGAGGGATCGAACAGGAAGAAAAAGATAAATGTTTTAATTCTGTTTACAAAAATATAATCCACTAAATTGTTGTAGGTTATAGGTAGCGTAAGAGAAAATAGAACAGTAAAGAATCAGCAAGATTTCAAAGGGAACCCATAATCATCCTCCATCAGCTTATTCAGTCCTAAGTATTTAATTATTGTTCTGCTTTATCTTGGATTAGCAGTTCCAATAACACATCAGTTTCTACACTAAAATTCTGGAAATCCTGACTTAGTCCAATAGTGTGGTTTGAAAAAATATTTAACAATGCCACCAGAGGCCTATAACCCAAAGTAACTGGCATAGTTCTTTCCATATACGTCTCCAAAACAATCCCTTTTACTGAAGATGAAACATTCTGATTATCGCTGATTGCAAGAGCTTTCAGGGAAGCATCAAAGTGAAACAAAAACTATCTGTGTATAGCTGAGGGACTGGAGCAGGAAGGCAAAGGTCTGGCAGGGATGAACACAGGGATGGAGGTGGAGAGATGTTGAAATTGGACATATCAAATTATTTAAAAGAGCCAAAGGGAAGAATAAACGTGGCAAAAGGAAGAAGGAGGAATGAAAATGATGGGAAGGGAGAGGTCTTAGATGAGCCAGTTTAGGGACATATTAAGTTTCTCAAAGAGACAATTTAATTTCAAGCATGAAATATAATATTGCTAACTATAGTCACATTGTTGTGCATTAGAACCTACTCATCTTGTATAACTGGAACTTTGTACTCTTTTACCAACATCTCTCTCTTGTCCCCTTCCCACAGCCTCTGGAAACCACAATTCTATTCTCCCTTTGTATGAGTTTGACTATTTTAGATTCCACATAAGTGAGATGATGCAGTATTTGAAATTTTCTAAGAGGATAGAGGTTAAATCTTAAGTGTTCTTACCACAAAAAAGAGAAAAAAATGGCAAGTATGTGAGGTGATAGATATGTTGATTAGCTTGATTGTGGTGATTAATTCACAGTGTATACATATATCAAAGCATCAAATAGTATACCTGAAATATGCATATTTTTATTTGTCAATTATACCTCAGTAAAGCTGAAAAAACTGGCATTTAAGTTCGAAATTATTCTTAAAAAATATCTCTACAAATGACATATCTACAAAGAAAAATAATTCAAATAAGATTTCCACAAAGAAACAATACTCTGTATACCAAAGAACTGAAATTCAACCAAATGAGGTCTCAATGAGAATTTCCAATATTCTGAACCAAAAATATCTTTCAAAAATAAAAAGCTTGGGGGTCTACCCAAGCCTCAAGAGTATATTCAGAATACTAACAATCAAACTCTATCCTTATGGTGCTTTAGTGGACTGTCATTCAGAACACTGGATCAAGAGTTGGACTCACCAGTGGATCCTGAAAAATCAGTCAGGAGGGAAGACAAAGGCTTTGAAGGTGCACACCTAGGGTCCTGGGTGAGAGATCACGGATCTGGTGATGAATTCAATCCTATACAAATCATAGCATCAGAAATGTCAAAAATAAATTGCTCCAGATAAAATTAAACCGGCAAGGAAGACTTTATTCAACACTATTGCAGGAGAAAAGAGATTGAGTTCAGTTCTGAATACAAGAGAAGCAGCTAAAGTCAATGGGCAGGGTAAGGAAAACAGTGGATGCAAAATTCAGCAGGATTCTTGCTGAACTGGCCTTAGCAGACTAAGGATGAGGGCCTAGCTGAGAAGAAGGATCAGAGGCCCTTGACTAAAGCCTGGTCAAAGAGGAATTCCTTGTGAAAAGTAAGTATTCAAACCCAATCTGACTCATAGTCCACATTTTTTTTTATTTCAGCATATTATGGGGGTACAGATGTTTAGATTATGTATGTTGCCCTTGCCTCCCTACTCCCCCCCAAGTCCGAGTTTCAAGCATGCCCATCCCTCGGATGGTGCGCATTGCACTCTTTGTGTATGCAAATACCCGTCCCCTCCTCCCCCTCCCCTCTCCCCCCTCCCCCCTGCCCAACATCCAATGGATGTTATTCTTATATGTACACTTATGTGTTGATCAGTTAATACCAGTTTGATGGTGAGTACATGTGGTGCTTGTTTTTCCATTCTTCGGATACTTCACTTAGTAGAATACGTTCCAACTCTATCCAGAAGTATACAAGAGATGCTATATCACCATTGTTTCTTAAAGCTGATTTTTTAAAATACTAAGTTACACAACCTATTTATATGTGCTGTTTTTTGTTTGTTTGTTTTTGTTTCTGTTTTTGTTTTTATGTTCCCTGCCCACCTTCCTTGGATATGTATCACTCTTTTTGGCAACTTTCTTAGGTACCCAGGATCTGCATAATGCTATCTGGCTCCTAGAGACCTTTTTGTTTTGGCTTCTCTCAGCAGCAGTCCGTATGCTTGTTTCTCATATTCAATATTTTACCTGCCTTATCACCGTAAGATCTTGCATTATGGGTTACTTGACTCTAGATTATAAAGAGTAACAAGAAGTTATTGAGTTGCTAATTTTATTAGCAAAGGTGCTATGTCTGAATCAAATTAAAATCCACATATTAATGGAATATGAGTAGTATATCTGATTTGTGGAATTTAGAGACATTTTGCAAGGAAATACTGTTGAAAATCTGGAGCTGGAGACTTTTTGTTCTCACCAACTCAGACTTAAGGTGGCTGTCAACTCACCCCCTTTATGTGAGATAAGAAAGGACAAACCACAATAAAAGTGGTTCTCATTGCACGTGTTCAGTGACAGGAATGAGACATGACATCATTTTCTCTTGGCATCAGAGAGGATGGGCTAATATATCAACCCACTCCAACATTAAACTTTACTAACGATTAAAATAAATATGTTAGAGACTCGACTTTTTCAATCTCTTTACCAGCCAAATGCTATGCAGGGGAAAAAATGGCACTGATGAAATTGAGAGCCAATTTTTTTTTAATGCAGCTTTAAAAACTTCAACATTTTGTCTACAACATTATTCATTGTGAATGATTTTTTCATCTTATATGTATTTTCCATTCTTCTTCTCCTTGATGGTCTCTTTAGCTTTCTATAAGTTCTATAGATGTAACAGCAACTAACTGCCATGACATTTTCTATATCCTCAGAGATTTTTATTTAGTTCCCTGGTGAAGAACATTGTTAAAGTGGTGTTATTCCTGTGTAATTAAAAATTAAAATAATAACTTACTATTGACAAGTTGGGAGAGAGAGATCTTCTAACCTCTTTACCATTTGGCATTTGTCTACCATTTTTATTGAGTCAATTCTCTGAGATTATCATCAATGTATTTCTTTTCATATTTAGATCTTGTTTTAATTATTTTTGTTTTATCTTTTTACCCTTCTGCAAAACAGACATCAAGTGCTATTGGAGAAACCAAACTGACATTGTAATTTACCAAGGGATGTTTTTAAGTTTCTTTAGACATAGTTATATAAGTTTAGTTGGGCTTTCTCATAATATCATTAAGGCTGAGATTAAGAAGAATGTAATGCTATGGGGTGGGAACTCTGCATATTTTATGGTACTTTTTAATGGTTCTTAAACATATATTGTATATATGTATTAGTCTGCTAGGGCTGCCATAACAGAATACCACAGACTGGATGGCTTTAACAACATAAATTAATTTTGTCTTCATTCCAAATGCCAGGATCAAGATGCGAGCAGGGTTGTTTTTTGGTGAGGCCTAACTGCTTAGCTTGCAGACCAACTACATGATGTGTCCTCACATGGCCTTTTCTCTCTATGTAGCACTCCCATTATCTCTTCCTGTTCTTATAAATGTCACAATCCGGGTTTCAGCACCAAAGATGTCAGGATAGGAGTCTGCCTTTGGTTCTTGGTGTGCTTTTGGCTGAAGAATGACCAAACACACCAAAGTGTCAAGTCTAGTCTATTATCCCAGTCCTCTGACTCCTTTCTTGGAAATATCACCAGCAAGGCCAAGACGAAGGATTAACCTCAGGCAGGGAGCAGTTTCACCAGAGGAGCTCTTTATTGTAGAATAAAACACGTGTGTCTCCATGAGTGGAGTCATTCACTGATGACCCACTCACTTCATTGACTTCTTGGATTGTTTCCTTTCAGTATCCCAGTCTGGAGGACGGCTCTTGAGAGGTGTGGGATGTTATCAAATGATCAACAGGTGTCCTCAAATTTCCATCTGCGTATTCAAGCTCCCTCTAAGAAAGCCCACCTGGGGGTGGAGTGGGGTGAACCTCAACACAGATTCAAGCTAATGGCATATTAATTACCCTTAGGTTACTCTAGGTCACTTTCTAAATCTTATTATGCCTGGATTGGGAAATTCCTAGATTGATAAAGCATTCCCTCCTTCCCCAGGTGTAGCAGTTGTTAAGGACAGGATTAAGGGTGGGACAACACCAAAATGGAGTCCCCTATACCTTATCCTTCTTACTAGGTGGAGCAATTGCTTCAGACAGCACCAAAACAGGGAATCCTAGTCCTGAGAAGAGCCAGAGAGCCTAACTATCTAGGACATCAGTGTTATAGGATTAATGCCCCACCCTTATGACCTCATTTAACCTTAATTATCTGATCAAGGCCCTATCTCAAAATATAATCACATTGAGAATTAGGACTTCAATGTATGAATTTTGGAGAGACATAATTCTGTCTGTAACATACATTATGTTATTATCCTATGTAAGTTGACAATGATTAAAATGTAAATTTCAGACATTGAGAAAAATATTTTATTTAAGGAGTTTTTTGGACTTGGATTTTCTTAAAATTCCTATTGAAGATAAAAGGGGAAATTATTTATAGCTTAGCCATATAGTTTGTTTTAAAAATATTGCCTCCTTTGCAAATGCCAAAATGCTTCCAAAATAATGAGTGATGTGACTACACTGAGTTAGAATAAATTTAATTGACCACTAGTAATTGGAATAATTTTTAAAATCATTACTGACTGAATTATTGTTTTATAGGTATTTATAATTTTGTAAGCATTTTCCTATGATAGTTTTTAAATCAAAATATTTGTTCTTCATAGAGTTAATCATTCTTGTCCTATTATATCTTTGTACTTTACATATTTTGTTGATCCATATATTACCCTGTGTTGCAATTAATCTTTTCACATATCTGTGTCACTTACAAGACTGTCAGCTCCTTGAGAAGAGGGATAACGTATTTGCATTTTGTTTTTGTTATTTTAAAACGTCTGATACAAACCTATATTTAGTTTTTTGTAAACATTTTTGAATGAAAAAAATGAATGTATATTGCAACAAGTCTCTGACTTGGCTATGGTGTCTTAATAAAGTTCACACATTTAATAGGGTAAATAAGTTTTTAAACCCACGATATTTCCTGAATAACTAGTCCAATTGTTTTTGTTTTATATGCTTTTAAGAATGGATTCCATATTCAGCTCTAACAATCAATCAAAAAAGTTCACTTAAAAAGTCTTTCAGTTACAGTAACAACAAAAATTTTCCACACTTTTTACTAAACTGATAGATATATTATGCATAGTAAGCTGGGTGCCATTGTCTTTCTTTTTTTAAAAAAAATTTTATTTAATATTCTAAAATCATCATAATATTAGGAATTGGTAAATAGTTCAATTAATCCACATCCTTTTCATTCACAAATTTATAAATTAGTTTTGTTTTTTTTTCTTTTTATTTCAGGATATTATGAGGATATAACCATTTTGGTTACATTTTATGACTTTGCCTCACCCAAGCAAGGATTAGAGGCATGCTCTTCCCCTCTACAACACTCACCGCATCCATTAGTTGTGAGTTTACCCTCCTGCAACCCCCTAATCCCTGGAGAATATTAGTACTGTGTGAGTACCATAGTGTTGATCAGTTAGTGCCAATTTGTTGGCAAGTACATGTAGAGCCTATTCTTCCATGATTGTGATTTCTCACTTCGGAGGATGGCTTCAAGCTCTATCCAGGAAAATATAAGAGGTACTAGATCACCGTCATTTCTTATAATTAATATTTCATTGCATACATAATCAAATTTTAATAATCCACTCATGAATTGACGGGCACTTGGGTTGTTTCCACATCTTTGCAATAGTGAATTGTGCTTCCATAAACATTTGGGTGCAGATGTCTTTATTGTAGAAAGACTTTTGCTCTTTTGGGTAGATGTCTAATAGTGCTATTGCTGGATCAAATGAAAATGAGTGCCATTTTCAAATTCATAAATTGGTTGCCTTCAGAAGGGTATGCCTTGTTTTCTTTTTCATCAGTTATTCTTTTTATTTTTATTATATCCCTACTAGTTAATTTGGATTTAATCATCTTTTTCTATAACTTATTAAAATGGATGTATAACTCACTGATTATCAGTATTCTTTCTTTTCTAATATATACATTTGAGGATGAATATGCATACATTCAGGAAAATAATTTAGAAATATTTCCTACTGAATAAATGTAGCGAAGTTGGGCAGGGGGGAGGGGGGAGGAGGGAGAGGGGATGAGTATATACATACACAAAGAGTGCAATGTGCACCACCCGAAGGATGGACATATTTGAAACTTGAACTTAGAGGGGCAGGGGGGCAAGGGCAACATATGTAACCTAAACGTCTGTACCCCCATAATATGCTGAAATAAAAAAAATGGTTAAAATGGAAAAAAAAAGAAAAAAAATGTAGCGAAGTGTATGCTTATTGGGAGAATGTAGAACTTTAAATGCATATATTAAAAATATATGTATAACTCTTATTTGATTATATTTCTTAATTTTTATTCTAAGCATATAGAGATTTTTCTGCTGATATACATATGTTGTTGTAATATGTGTATATATATATTAACATATATGTATATATGTTATTGATTTTCTAGCTATAATACAGTGTGGTCAGAAAAATACACTCTGTGGTTCACTCTTTGAATTATCTTTAAACTTATTTTATGACTAGGGTGGCTATATGATCTGATTTTTCTGGGAAAGTCTCAGTTTATGATTATTGTTCTTATGTAATTATCAATACTGTAAAATTTTATTCTTAAATGAGTCCCACTTATGGACCAAAATCTGGTAGATTTTTAAAATGTCCTGTGTATGCCTGAAGGAAATACATATTGTACAGTTATTAAGTATAATTCTTTATATGCCATTTAATGTCATTTAATCATGCTATTCAAGTCTTCTAAATACTTCGTGATGTTTTCTCGGTTTTTTTTTCTCATTTAATAGCATATTTTTAATGCTTCTACTACAAGAAGGGAGATTAAGAAATATGAAATAGAAAAAGATTAGGAATAAAACTCCGTGGTGTTGGATTTAAATTAAATGGACTAGAAGTGCTAATACTTCAGTAGCGGTGTACATACCTAGCCCTTAGATTTGGTTTTTAAAAACCATTTGCCTTAAATAAGCCAGAGTGCCTTGGAGAACTGTGTTATTCCAGGTTGTGGTTAATGAAAATATGTGGTAAATCTGACACATATTGTGCAAGAAAAAAAGAATTGACCAAAAATTAATTGTATTACATCAAAAGACAACAGGAGGCAGTTTGAAAACTTCCCATAAGCCAAATTTAGACAATTTGAATATTAAAAAGGATAATGACAATGTTGTATAGATGGACTATGAAAATGAATTAATAACTTCTTAGTCCATTTGAATTCCCACTCAAGAAGAAAAAGAAACAGAAAGGAGAAAGGAAGGAAGTCAGGCAGGAAGGAAGGAAGAAAGGAAGGAAAAAAGAATAAAAGATAAAACGGTAATAAATGTAGAGGACAGTAAATATAGAATGAGTGATAGAATTAAAAATTCTGCAAACAACAATGTGAAGATTTTGGAAGAATTTATTAAAGAATGCTAAACACCCATGAGTAAAATGTTGCTGGAGAACAGGGTATTCACAGTCTCAATGTATACTCCCAGAGATTATTTAATTACAAAGAAAATGTGTACTTTTATAATGGTAGATCATCTATTATCATCTTCAATAAATGATGAAATTTATTATCACCAATAGTTGGGACTATCTGATTTTATGTGTTCCCTATGTCATACAATAGAAAAGGTGCACAGCATCATGCATGTAAATAGATTTTCCAAAATCGTTTATGGGAATATTGAAAAAGCAGTTTAACATACCCCAAGTGGTGAGACATTGTATAATACAACAGTTTTTCAAAAGATCAATGTCATTACTAATGAACAACAAAGGACTGTTCTAGATTTAAGGATATTAAAGAGACACAATTAACTTCAATGTATAAATCCTAACTGAATCTTAAATTTTAAAACATGGGATATTTTGGGGAAAATGTGAAAAATTATTTTTTTAGGTTTGAAATTTTTCAAAGTAGTAAGTAGAAAGAGAAAAATTTTCCTATTATGAAGATTTTTTTGCACTTATAGTCCTTTCATTTGTACTTTAAATATTTTGAGGCTGTTATCTGATTCACAAATTTAGAATTGTTTTTATCTTCCTAGTAAATTGACCATTTTGTCATTATATGTCCTTTGTTGTACTTAGTAATAGTTTTGCCTAAAAGTGTACTTTGTCTACTATTAATATAGCTATACCAACATTGTTGGGGTCAGTGTTTTCTTGACATAACATTTTCCATTATTTTACTTCTAAATTTCTGTATTTAGTTTTAGGTATGTGTCTTATAAACAGTAATCAGTGTTGTTTCTTTGTTTGTTTTGAATTGTTTTGACAATCTTTGTCTTTTAATTGACACATATTAGTCCTTTACATTTAATCTTATTAGTTTAAATCTTTCATTTTACTGAGTTCTCTATATGATTTTTTCTTATTCTATATTTCTTTTTCTTTTCTTGCTTTCTTCTTTTTTATTAAACTATATCTCTATGTTCCCTATGATTTTCTTGGAATAAATACAATTTTTATATGTCTCTTAAGGGTTTCCAAAAAGATTAAAATATAATCTTTGCATCTATATTCAAAAGGGATACTGATGTGTAGTTTTCTTTTTTGTTGAATCCATTCTTGTTTTTGGTATCAGGGTGATGTTGGTGTCATAAAACATGTTGGGAAGGATTCCTTAATTTCAATATTGTGGAATAATCTTCGCATGATAGGAACCAATTCTTATTTGTAGGTCTGGTAAAATTCAGATGTGAAACCAAGGCTTTTTTATTGCTGCTTCAATTTCATTACTTGATATTGGTCTGTTCAGGAAGTCTATTTTTTCCTAATTGAGCCTAGGGAGGCTGTGTGTTTCTAAGAATTTGTCCATTGCCTCCACTTTTTCAAGTTTATGTGCATAGAGATTTTGATAGTATTCATAGATGGTATATTGTATTTCTGTGGTATCAGTTGTAACTTCTTTTTCCTTCCTGGTTGAGATTACTAGAGTCCTTTCTTTTGTGCTTTTCATTAATCTAGGAAGAGGTGTGTCAATTTTGTTTATTTTCTCAAAGAACTAACTTTTTGGTTGATTAATCAAAAATTCTCAACAAAATCCTAGCAAATCGAATTCAGGTGCTTATCAAAAACATAATCCATCACAAACAAGTGGGCTTCATCCCAGAGAAGGAAAGATGGTGCAGCATATGCAAATCTGTAAATGTAATTCACCACATAAATACAAGTAAAAACAAAGACCATATGATCCTCTCAATAGATGCAGAAAAAACATTCGAAAAAAAAAAAACTCAGCAACCTTTTATGATAAGAATCCTTAACAAAATAGACATAGACAGGACTTACTTAAAAATGATAAAAGCCATATATGACAAACCCACAGCCGACATCATACTGAATTCGAAAAAATTGGAAGCATTCCTACTTCGAACTGGAAATAGAAAAGGTTGCCCTCTATCACCACTTATATTCAACCTAGTGCTGGAAGTCATAGCCAAAGCAATCACAGAAGAGAAACAAATCACGGGCATCCAAATGGGGGCAGAAGAGGTCAAACTGTCGCTCTTGCTAACAATACGCTCTTATATCTAGAAAACCACAAAAATTCTGCCATGAAACTACCAGAATTAATAAACAAATTCAGAAAACTCTCAGGTTACAAAATCAATGTACAGAAATCAGTAGCACTCCTGTACACCAACAACAGTCAAACTGAGAACCAAATCAAAGACTCAATACCCTTCACAATAGTAATAAAGAAAATAAAATATATAGGTATACATTTAACTAAGGAGGTGAAAGCCCTCTACAGACAGAACTATGAAACAATGAAAAAGGAAATAGCAGAGGATATAAACAGGTGGAAAACCATACCATGCTCATGGGTTAGCAGAATCAACATTGTTAAAATGTCTATACTACCCATAGTGATCTACAGATTTGATGCAATCCCTATTAAAATACCAGCATCATTTTTCACAGACCTAGAAAAAAATAATTCCACACTTCCTATGAAACCAGAGAAGATCCCATATAGCAAAAGCAATCTTAAGGCAAAAGAACAAATTGGGAGGGATCAATTTACCAGACTTGAAGCTATACTACAAGGCTATAGTAACCAAAACAGCATGGTCCTGGCACAAGAACAGAGACATAGACCAATGGAACAGAACTGAGAACCCAGATACAAAAAAAATCTCATATAGTCATCTATTCTTTGACAAAGCAGACAAAAATGTACACTGGGGAATCCTTAATCAATGGTGATGGGTAAATTTCATAGCGACATGTAGAGGACTGAAATGGAATGTGCACCTTTCACCTGTCACAAAACATCAACTCATGGTGGATAACAGACTTCAACCTAAGGCATGAAACTATGAGAATTCAAGAAGAAAATGTTGGAAAAACGCTTCTAAACATTGGCCTAGACAAAGAATTTATGAAGAAGACCCCAAAGGCAATCACAGCAACAACAAAAATAAATATATGGGACCCAATCAAATTATAAAGCTTTTGAATAGCCAAGGAAACTATCATGAGATCAAATAGGCAAACTACACATCCAATAAAGGGCTCATAACAAGAATCTATGTAGAACTTAGGAAAATCAGCAAGAAAAAAATCAAACGATTGCATTAAAAAATGGGCAAAGGCCATGAACAGAAACTTTTCAAAAGAAGACAGACTAATGTCCAACAAATTTGTGAAAAAATGCTCAACATTGCTAATCATTATGGGAATGCAAATCAAAACCTCATGAGATGTCACTTAACTCCAGTGAGAATGACTTTTATCAAAAAGTCCCAAAACAATAAATTTTGGCATGGATGGGGAAAGATGGGAACACTCATACACTGCTGGTGGGACTTCAAACTAGTACAACCTCTGTGGAAAGCAATATGGAGATACTTCAAAGAGATACAAGTGGAACGACCATTTGATCCAGCAATCCCATTACTGGGCATCTACCCAAAGGAAAAAAAGACCTTCTATAAAAAGACATCTGCACTTGAATGTTTATAGCAGCACAATTCACAATTGCAAAGATGTGGAAACAACCCAAATGTCCATCAATACATGGGTGGACTAATGAAATGTGCTATATGTATATCATGGAGTACTGCACAGCCACAAAAATCAATGGTGATCTAGCACCTCTTGTATTATCCTGGATAGAACTGGAGTCCATTCTACTAAGTGAAGTATCTACTAAGTGAAGAATGGAAAAACCAGCAACACATGTATTCACCATCAAATTGGTATTAATTGATCAACACTTATGTGCACATGTAGTAGTAACATTCATTGTGTCTCGAGAAGGTGGAATGATGGAGGAGGGGACGGGTATATTCACACCTAATGGCTGTGTTGTGCACTGTCTGGGGGATGGACGTGCTTGAATCTCTGACTTGGGTGTGGCAAAGACAATATATGTAACATAAACATTTGTATTCCCATAATATGCTGAAATAAAAAAATATTAAAAAAAAGAGAAAGAAATGAAATCATAAAAATTCTAGAAGAAAACTTAGGGAAATCTCTTCCGAACATTGGTCTAGGCAAAGATTTATGAGTAGGACCCCAAAAGGAAATGCAACAAAAACAAAATAAGCAAATGGTATCTAATTAAATTAAAAATCCTCTCCACAGCAAAAGCAATAATCAACACAGTAAGTAGACAACCTAAATTTGAGGGAAAGTATTTGCAAACTATGAATCTGACAAAGTACTAATATTCAGAATCTACAAGGAACTCAAGCAACTCATCAAATAATAAACATTCTCATTAAAAAGTGGGAAAAAGACAAGAACAGACATTTTTCAAAAGAAAAGATACAAATGGCCAAAAAACATATAAAAAATGTTAAAGTAATCATTAAGGAAATGCAAATTAAAACCACAGTGAGATACCACCTTACCCCTATCAGTATGGCCTTTATTAAAAAGTCCAAAAACAACAGATGTTGGCATAGATGCTCTGAAAAGGAATGTTTATATACTCTTGGTGGGAATGTAAATTAGCACAACTTCTGTGGAGATCAGTATTGGAATTTCTCAAAGAACTAAACATAGATCTACCATTCAATCCAGAAATCCCACTACTGGGTATCTACCAAAGGAAAAGTCATATCAAAAAGTTCCCTGCCACAAAAAACGATCTAGCACCTCTTGTATTATCCTGGATAGAGCTGGAACCCATTCTACTAAGTGAAGTATCCCAAGAATGGAAAAACAAGCACCACATGTACTCACCACCAAATTGGTATTAACTGATCAACACTTAAGTGCACATATAGTAGTAACATTCATTAGGTGTTGGGCAGATGGGAGGGGGAGGAGGGGATGGATATATACACATCTAATGAGTGTGGTGTACATCATCTAGAGGATGGACATGCTTGAAGCTCTGACTTGGGCAGGGCAAAGGCAATATATGCAACCTAAACATTTGTACCCCCGTAACATGCTGAAATATAAATTAAAAAAGTAAAAAAAACAAACAAACATATCTTTGAAATAAAAAAGAAAAAAAAATAGTGTGTAATCAATTCAATCAAATACAACAAAGGAATTTGATAAAATTTTACATATAATCATGATAAAACAATTTTTTTAGGAAACTGCTGATAAAAGGGACTTCATTAATTAGAAACTGCTAATAGACGTTTACAGCAAACATCATACTAATTTGGAAATGTTGCAAATTTTCTCCTTAAGGTAACAAGTGAAACAATGTTTTCTCCTGTCACTGCTTCTACATTACATATAATTTTTAATGGGTTCATAGCCAATGAAAAAGTCAAGAAAAAGCAATAAAATATAGTTTATAGTAAAAAAATAAAGCTCTCATTATATATAGGCAAGACACCATTGCTAAATTATTAAAATTAATAACCAAATTTAGAAAGGTAGCAGAATATGAGGACAATATACAAAAATGTATATACCAATTACAAAGTTTAGAACATGAAATTTTAATCTATACTACTTAAAATAGATATTTCTTCAAATATGCAAATGTTACCTTACCATAATATAAAAATATAAAGTATCCAGGAATAAAGTAAATTGAAGATATAGAAAATCTAAATACAGACAGCTATAAAACATAAATGAGAGAAATTTGTGTAGATCTAAATAAATGAATCATATACCATGTTGATTGACTTGAAATCTCTATTTTTAAAGACATTAATTATCTCAAAATTTATCTCTGGACTCAAGACAATCACAACAAATTCCAAGCATCTTTTGTGCAAACTGACAAACGTCTTTTAAAAATGTTTTGGTTATGTCAAGGATAGGAAAATTGAAGTCCTTCTTGAAGTAAAAGAAAAGGTAGGAGGCGGTGATTTTCTAGATATTAATGCTCAGTATAAAGCTACAGTAATGAATGCAGTGTGGTTTCGTGTTGACTGAAGGAGAGGTAAAGATAAAAATGTAAAAGAATTTAGTCCAGAAGCAAATCCACACATCTATGGACTTTCATTTTGTTACAAGGTTGACATGAAAGATAAGTAGGAAATAAAAACCTTTTTGACAAACGGTTCTGGTTCAACTGGATATTTTATGAAGAAAAATGAAAAAATAAAACTATTCCCCCAACTCACACCCTGTGCATGTGCATGTGGGCACACACACACACACACACACACACACACACACACAATTCAAGTATTTATAGATCTCTATATAACAAACTAATAAATCTCATAATATTAATACAGAATATCTTCATAAATGTATTAGATTTTACGTTGGGGAGAAGCTGCTCACTATCTTCCTCTCTCTTCACCCATCTCAGCCACTTGCCTTCCACTGTTCCATTGTCTTCCTTTACCTACCTTTCCTTTAAAGTCTGCACTGTAATCCAAGTACACCCCCACCTTCTCATCCTCCACAGTGACATCACTTTACCCAGGCCTCTCCCCCATATTGTGTTAGTAATGATATTTTCTTTTACATAGGGTCTTGTCCAAGGTGACATCAATATCCATATGCACATCCCACAAGATACCCTGGTACCACAATTCCTTAATTTTCTCTTCTCTAAAGATAATCATTTTCACTTCCTTGTAGTCTCATTCTCTTGTGACAACAATTGTAACTTGTTGTCATCTGCAACTCAAACTAAGATGCTTCTTCCTCTAGACCACAATTTCCTGTAGTCTTTCACTTCCATTATACCTAGTTCATTACGTTCCTATATTCTCTCTATTTTCTCAGTCTTTTTTTGGGGGGGGGTTGTATTTTATTTTATTTTATTTTTTTATTATTCCAAGGTATTTGAGGGTACAAACATTCCAGTTACACTTTATGTCTTTGTCTCACCCAAATGCAGGTTAAAGGCATGCCCTTCCCTCCCTTTAGTGCTCCCCATGTCCTTTAGTTGTAGATTTGCCCCCCCAATCCCCCTAATCCCTGGAGAGTATTTCTGCCATGTTTTTACCCTAGTGTTGATCAGTTAGTACCAATTTGATGGCGAGTACAAATGGATCCCGTTCTTCTGCTCTTGTGGTGCCTCACTTTGGATGATGGGCCTAAGTTTAGTCCAGGAAAGTATAAGACATACTAGATCCTCATCATTT
>CAUYSK010049212.1:0-16140 GCA_963575035.1 Avahi laniger
TGTCTTCAATCTCTGAGATTCTTTCTTCTGTTTGATCTACCCTGTTCTTGAGGCTTTCCACTGTGTTTTGTAGTTCCCTGAATAAGTCCTTCATTTCCAGGAGATCAGTTTGATTTTTCTTTAATATTTCAATTTCTTTAGTGAATCTTTCTTCCAAGTCTTGGATTTTTTTTTTTTTTGGTGGTTTCTTTGTGTTGGTGATCCATTTTTTCTTGCATATTATTGAGTTTTCTTGCAATCCATGTTTGAAATTCTTCTTCTGTCATTTTAGTGTTCTGAGTTTGGTTAATGTCAATTGCTGGGGAGCTGTTGTTTCTCTTTGGGGGTGTGATTTCTGTTTAATTTTTCATGTTTCCAGAGTTCTTTCGCTGGTTCCTTCCCATCTGGATCAGTTGTTCCTTCTTGCCTTTAGATTTTCGTTTGGATAATGACATGCCTTGTTTAGTTTCTGAGCCAG
This sequence comes from Avahi laniger, assembly GCA_963575035.1. NCBI lineage: Eukaryota > Metazoa > Chordata > Mammalia > Primates > Indriidae > Avahi > Avahi laniger. Next base: position 458 of record CAUYSK010049212.1, read on the forward strand.
TAGGTGGTGTTTGTGGGTGACATTCGACCACACCCTTTATGATGAATCAATAGATGCAGTAAAAGGGAGTGCAGGATGACCTCCCTGTCAGTAGGTGGCACTTGCTGGGAGGAGCGAGCTGCAGTGCTGTTTTTGGGTCCTGTAGCCAGCTCTTGTTCCTCTGGAGAGGCCCTCTTTTGCCTCTGGTGGTGGATGGGGCCCTGGGACTTCCAGATGTGTCCTTATTCTCCACCTCAGTGGGGGAAGGACAGGGAGTGAGTCTGGATGGGGCTGGGTTGGGTAAGCCTTCCCTCAGGCTTCACAACTGCTGTTAGCAGGGGGTCAAAGGTGTGTTCTTTGCTTCTGTGCAAAGCTGCTGGGAGGGGCTGAAATGGCTCCACTCAGTTGAACATCTGGGCTTGGGAGGTGGGGTTGTCCGAGACTCGCACTTTGGAGCAGGTCTTGCTGCCCTCCACCCTCCCCCTCTCCATGGCCTCTCCCAAGCCTCTGCCAGCAAGTGGGATCTCAGGCCGATGGATCTCCCCTGGCTGTGATGTGGGCCGGGAGGTTCCCTACCCAGGATCACAGCCTTAGCTGGGTGCACAGCCCTCTTTTGGGAGGAGAGTTGCCGCTCTGGCACGCTGATCTGCCCCTGAAGGCGCACACTCCTCAGTAGGCTTTTTCACAGATCTCCCTTCTGTGTCCCAGGGCAGTGCAATCGTGACCTAGGTGTACGGGGTCTGGTCTGCAGTCCTGTCCCCTTGGCCCTGGAGATCAATCCCTGACCCTACCAGGGGGAGGGTGCTGGTCTTGAATCACCTACAGGGTGCCCAAGCTGGATCAATTTCACTCGACCTTGGGATTTGTCCCACTGTCCTGGAGTCCCCAGGCAAGCATCAGGTAGGAAGCTCGCAGTCTGAGTTCCCCTCAGTCTACTGCAGGGCCCCAAAAGGAAAGGTCCCGTTTCTTGGAGATGCCTCCGTGTGATGGCTAAATTGTCTCTCTGGGCACCCACAGGTAGGGAAAGGGAAGAAGAGAATGGAGCAATATGGTATCTGCTGATAGGCTCGGGTCTGCAGGCCGGGAGGTGCTGCGAGGGAGCTGGGAGCTTCGTGTCCTATCTGTAAGAGGCTCACTGCTCACCGGCAGCAGCCGTCTCTGGGCCGGTGTCGGCAGATCTCTCCAATCACTCAGTAGCCCACCAACAGTCCGAGATGCAAGGGAGGGAGAAGTTATCTGCTCCACCTTCCCTTGTCGCTGGTCTCCAAGCCTCTCGGGGACCTTTCTCCTTCCAGTTGTCCTCCACTATGTCTTCCTGTGGAGTCTCCTGTTGTTTCAGGCACCCTTCTTTCCAACCTTCACCTGATCTATGTTTTTCTGCTAGTTTATTTTTTTCACTTTTTTCCAAAATCTGTCTTTTTGCAGAGATACTCTGACTGGCGGTTTTTCTCATCCACCACCTTGGCTCCTCCTCGCAATTATTTTTTCAACAAAAATTTGGTATCTACTCTGTGCTAAGCACTCTAAGCAGAAACTATGGTATGGTAGAAAGAGCACATACACATACACTTCACATACAAGCTAACTGATCTTGAATAAATTGCTTAATCTCTCTGAATTTCAAATTCTTTATCTACAAAATAGGAATAATAAAACCTAACTCAAGGGATGCTACAAGGATTATGTGAAATAACAACACACAAAATGACTTGCACATTTTAGGAACTTAATATCAATAAAATAAGTATTAGTTCCTCATTCCATTAATTTGCTTTATAATAAAAGTGGTCCTTATAATCATCACACAAGCTTATGTAAAAAATAATGAATCATCAAAACTCAGGATAGAGGATAATCATTTATGCATACCTGTTCCCCCCAAGGGAATCCTGTAGTAGTCTTGTCAGCTTAGAATCTCTATAGGGGACATGAGTGGCCCTCTTGCTCTTGTCTCCCAAGGCACTTATTACATTGCCAAGTGCCAACTAAAAGAGAAAGAAAGAGAGCAAAAGGATACAAACTCACTAATTATAACATTTTCAAATAAAATAAGTTCACAGGAAATAATACGGAGATATAACAGAATTGAAAACATTTGTGTTTGGTTTTATTTTACACTTGTGTCAGATACCACTCAAAATTTAGTACTGCATATATACACATAACTCACTAATACTTAAATTTCTATTCAGAGATTTTCTTTAGAAATGGAAATGTTACAAGACTGACAACTTCTAATTATCCCTGCAATTATCAGAGCATTAGGTTGTGTCCCCAGAAAACTGTCAATTCATGTTGCAAATTCTTCTCCTCAACTCAGTGAAGAAATAGAATGTTTAGTTAGTTTAACAGTTCCATGAAACTTTCTTATTACAATATAGTTCCCTTACAGGAGAACAAAATATCCTTTAATCACAATAAAAATACCAGTATAATTTCTCTGAACAGAGTATTCCTATGCAAGTATAGCTGTCCTTAGGAATACAATGAAACTATATGCTAAACATCCAATTTTTTAAAAGTTAAGTTAAAATACAGAACTCTTTAGTCACTCTTCCTGCCACCCTACTGTTTTTCCTACTGTCAGGAAACTAGCGCCTATAGGATATCCCAAATGTTGGTCACACTAGCCTTTAGTAATGCAAACATCTACAACCACGTCTCTGTTAGGGCCAACAGATCATTCAGGCAGTAGCACCAGCACCATATTGTGTCTCATCCCCCTTTTCCAGAGAGGCTTGCAGCCTTTAGCACTGGCCACACTGAAACTCTACTAGATGTGTTGCCTAAAGAGGAAAACAGAGCAGCGGCTTTTGTCTTTTCCTGACAGCACAAATGTAAACACCATTATGGTTTTACCTCCTAAAAAATTCAAAACAATACGCAAGGTCCGGGATCCAGGTCACACCCCTTTTACACAATATCCAACCGTATGGTGGGAGCCTCAAAGGAGGTCTTGGAATTGGAAAGTCTGACTCTCTAATCAGCCACTGCTGATAATTCCCCCACAGAAGGGTCACAGTTATATAGGAGAAAGTATTGGGAAGTGATAAAAAAGTACAATATATTTGGACCCCAGCTCCAGGATGGGAGGAACCAAAGCAGAAACCACACACTCTGATGCTGTCAGCATCACAGAAATTTAGGGATGCTATTACTTTTATGGAGGTACAAATGTCCAATTTTATAATGAAGACAATAAGAAGAAAATATTTATTATACAAAAATATGCTCTAAAACATTTTCTTCCGTATAACAGAAGCTTTATGTTAACTCAATCATAAGGAGTTTTCCAATCGAAATACCACTAGGTGGCATGGTATTAAAGTTAATTCCTAACATAGCCTAGAAAAAAATCTCATTTTGAAAAATCATTACCAAAAAAATTTATTATAATTCCCAAAGTCAACAAAATGACTGTCATAAAATGTTAGCAAAAAGCCATGAAATACTTAATATTAAATGTTGATTTTGACAGTATATTATTAAATGTAGAAATAATTTTCAAATAATTATAATAATTATTTTATTATTATAATAATATATATATTTCTCTGCACATATAAAATTTAATCCAACTAAATTTGCACACATAAAGAAAACCTACAATGTTTAAAAAAAAAAAAAAAGCTTTGGCAGGCTGAGGCAGAAGGATCCCTTGAGGCCAGGAGTTTGAGACTAATCTGAGCAAGAGCAAGACCCCAGCTCTACAAAAAAAAATAGAAAAAATTAGCCAGGCGTGGTGGCACACGCCTGTAGTCCCAGCTACTCGGGAGGCTAAGGCAGGAGGATCACTTGAGCCCGGAGTTTGAGGTTGCAGTGAGCTATGATGAAGCCATTGCACTCTAGTCCAGACGACAGAGATCCTGTCTCAAAAAAAAAAAAAAAAAAAAAAAAAAATAACTTCCAATGTGATAAGATAAGTGATTAAATGTATTACTAACAAGTTTACTGCAACTTTCATTCCTCAGTTCAATGCAGGAAGGATTTCCATTTGGGTATAACATATTACAAAAGATAAAAGGACACTAGAAAAGCTCTGATATATTCCCAGCACAAAGCCTTACAAGTCCACAGTTGATAGAAATGCCTTCTTTTGCCCTCTCGCCTGTGGCTCCAGTACGCTTCAGTCTTTCTGATCCTGCCAGATCAACAAAATGAAACTTCGCAGTCAGAGTTTCAAATTCATTCATCTGTGCTGATTCAGAAATCATCTTATTATCAGTTGCATTTTCCTGAGATTAGGGAAAATAATTGAAAATGCTTTATTAATGTGACACTAAACATCCTCCAATCCCACCTTGCCCTTATCCCATGTACACATATAGGCACAGCCAAAGAAACAGGCACATAGCCAAATAAACAAATATAAAAATGTTTTCTGGCAATTAGAAACTTAAAGTCAGAAAGAAGCTGGAAAGTTAGAACCTAACTGTTGTTATCAAAAGAGACTCTGCTTTTGTTGATGAAGGGAAACCTATAGCACATACTCCTCAAAAGCAAAGTGTCTCAGGTGACTATATTCATCACCAAATGGCCACAACATGCTTTCTGGTTTTGCAGACATATATCCAGTTTTTTATTTCAAAATCTTACACGGTTGGACAGCTTCAACTTAAATAGGATCAGAAAAGGAAATTAGGAAAATGAATGATTAAACAAATTGAATCTGGCTCAAATATATTCTCCTAGGATTCATGTGGTTTTAGGGAGATAAAGATCGAAAGTTTAAGAAATTAGAACTAATAACTCACAGCATCTATTTGGGGACACACTCTGGTTTGACACACATGAATGGTAAAAATGGCATGTGAACGAGAGCTCTGAACATTCATCTGGGTGCTAGCAGTGGTCCGAGATAAAGCACCCAACTTCAAACACTGCATCATCTAGGAAAGAGGAAGATAGAAGGATTTTACTTGAATAATATTTAAACAAGATATTATGCAATCCAAAGTCTGAACTAGTGGCTAAAATCCACCATGTTAAAGGATGTAAAAGATGTGGATTTTCATATTATTAGTTCAGTTACAGTCACTTTTTAAGCTGAACTTCTCAGTATAATAGTGTATTATTTTTTAAGTAGAAGAAAACACTGAGATTCCATTGTTTGCCATTTGCTGACATTTGCAGCTTCCATTCCAAAAGTGTCACAGTAGAACACTTTGGTACAAACTGAGCAATAACTTGAATTACTCAGGCTCTTCTGAATTTTCTGTTGAAATTTTTATTTGTAATTTTTCTTAACTGTCTCCTTTTAGGAGCCATGATAAAGTCCTATATATGCTTCAGCAAAAAGCACGAAAGGACTGTGGTCTCATCCCTCACCATCAATTCATCAATTCTATTTCTCTTTCTCTAGCCATGAAAGAAAACTATGCATATACTACCTTAGATTCTTTCGATGCTATGATAAATGTACAGACTTTATCAAAACTCTGACATTTTTATGATAGTATCTTGATTAAAAATATGAGGAAAGAAGACAAGATTTTAACTCCATGTTATGCTTAAGGATACAAATTTCCTATCTTGATCTTAAGCAGACTTTCAGCAAAGCTGACTATTTAAATAAAGCTAACTATTTTAACTACACCATAAATGTCACCTCTGATTCTGTATTCACAGTACGTGTTGTGACGCCCACAGTATAAATTCCTCCAGTTGAATCTTCATGAATTCTTATATTTGATTTTTTATTTTTTGAATCAATATCACGAGTGGTATCAAATAAGTCAAGAACCTCTTCATTATAGAGCTATCGAAAAGAAACATTAAAAGTTTAATTTTAGCAGAAATTGCCTGGTAGTTTTCACGACACATATAATGTGATCTTTCAGACATTTTAAAAGTTCTTTAAAATGATACATATTTCTTCAAAATAACACATGAAAATGAATGAGGCAATTATTATTACAAATATAAGTAAATGCTGGATTTATTCATAAGAGTAAGAATAGTAAATGATTTAATCATGGCTAATGGGCTGGAGACTAGCTAAAATGATCTACTAATCCTTTGCAATAGGTAAGCAAATATCTACAAAATACAAGCAAACCCTAAGAAATATGTGACAAATTTTAAGCTTTCAGAATATTTTAAAGATTTTTACTACTTGAGCTAAAAATATTTTATTTCTTATTGCCCTGCAACCCTTCTTAATGTGTTTAAAAATTAACATTTAGCAAGTTTGCAAGGTCAGCAAAAATATCAGCGTTTCTGTATCAATAGTGGCTAACAAAATCCAGCTACCTCCTTAGAAGACAGGATGTACACACTTTTTTTTTTAAAAAAACATGCTATAAAACCACAATGCATAACAACATTTTGGAAGGTGAAAGGGAAGAGGGAAGAATGTTGTTTCTTTTCTTTTTCCACCATCACTTATCTTCCTTTTTTTGTAGAAACACATAATTAAATTCTCCTTGGTTTTTACTAAATGAGGAAGTCCACTAAAACGAACAGTAAGAAAATTAATATTAATTAAAGTTTTCTATTTTGTGCTAAATAATGCTGAATAAAATGTTTCACCAATGACCAAAATGACTAACTCATGGATCAGGTGATCTAGACTAGAATACTCTTTGGACTAAAACCCCAGTATTACGCCATCCTCCACCTACCTGCAATATTGTTCAAATCCTAGATGTTCTCTTATGGTCATGTCCCTCCCACCAGACAAGACTGCCCTAAATTAATCCAAACCTGACCAGGATACAAGCTTCTTCAGCCAGATTAGTGCTACATCCTTAATCCTATGATATCTCACATTTTCCCCCTCCTTTTTGGTCTTAGTTGCTGAGTTCCCAGCACTTTGTGAGGTTGTCTAAATTACAACAGTAATTTATCTTTATCTCTTCTGAAATAAGCAATATTAATTGTTCTTTTACTCCACAGACACTGGATAAGTGTTTATAAATGCCAACATCATTGCCTAAAAATAAGGAATACTTAATACCTATTATCTAATGTTAATTTACTCAAACAACATTTCTTGAGGACTATATACAAGGCACTGTACTAGAAGCCAATAGTATAAAATCAAAAGTACTTACGGCTTAAGGACAAGATTTAAAAGGAAATAATGGGCCATTTAGATTATTACCTCTAAGAATTGGGCATTCACTTTAAAATCTGGAGGAGGAAGCCCATTTTTAATTGCTGTGTGTTTTTTTTCTTCGATACTCTTGAAAAGATGTTTAACAGCACGAGAAATAATACCCTGTTCTTCCTCAATGATGTTCACATCAAATCCTGTTCCCATGGTGTATGTTTTGCCAGCTCCAGTCTGAACATAAGAACAGAAAAATGAATGTTCAACTTTAACACAACCTTAAGAAACAAAAATGAAAGTGCAACTGAATTGACACTTCTGAAAATTTACAACTCCTATGAAAATAATATGATACTTACTTGTCCATAAGCAAAAACTGTAGCATTGTACCCTTCAAAGCAACCTTCAATTAGTTTTTCTATACATTGAATGTAGATCTGCTCTTGCTGGGAGTCAATATCAAACACATAATCAAAAGTAAAAGCCTTATCTTTCCCTAGGAAGACCTGAGGTTCTCCTGGTGTTACAGATGTACAAATATGGCATCCTTCAATCTTCTCTTTGGCAAGCTGTGGTCTTATTCTGTGAGAAATAATCACAAAAATTAATAATGATAAAATAAATGGCCAAAAAAGAAAACCTTCAAGAAATAGGACTTAAAATTTTTTGGCCAAATCTCTCTAAAAACACTAATGTGATCACATATTGCTCCTTTAGTTGAAAAGTTTAAATAAATTGAATTATACTGGATCAATTTCAGTATATGAGATGAGTTACTTAAGAATACCAATTAGTTATTTAACAATCCCCCAAAATAATGAACAAGATTAAAATTCATCTTAAAATTACATATTTACCCAAATGAATACTTTTCCTTAACTCTCTAAGAACTAGATACTTAGATAAATTCTGCTATCAAAATTTTGTTTGTTATTATTATTGTTTTGGATTTCTTCTTTTTATTTCCAGTGATGATAGTATGCAAAAATGAAAAACTAAGACCATAATATTTATCTTGATGTCCTGAAGCCTTTGACTAACCTTTTTTGCAAACTCTCCACCAGTGGTTTCCAAATTTATGTGAACATCACCTGCTGTCAGCTTAATATGCTTAAGTATATTCCCAAAATATATACATATATCTGTTCATTTTTAAATAACACATATGTAATACTATACTGATTTGTCATTTATTGAAATACAGTTGTCCCTCAGTACCCATGGAGAATTGTCCCAGGAGATACCAAAATCCATGGATGCCCAAATCCCTTATACAAAATAGCGTAGTATTTGCATATAGTGCAAGCACATCTTCCCATATACTTTAAATCATTTCCAGATTACTTATAATGCCAAATACAATGTAAATAGTTGTTATACTGTATATACATGAAAAAAGTCTATATATGTTCAGTACAGACACAACCATCCATTTTTTATTTCCCAAATATTTTTGAGCCATGTTGATTGAATTCACAGATATGGAACCCATGAGTATGGAGGGCAGATGGTATATACAAAAGCAGAATCTTCTAAAAACAGAAATTGAAAATAAATACAAATAGAAGTTCTAATATTTTCTCTCCAAACTTCAGTAAATTTTTATTGGTTGTCCTCCCTCCACTTGGAAGACCACAGCACTACACCCACCACACACCCATCTACTCCAGACTCCAATACCTTCCTGTTCTGTCCTCTCTTCCTAATTTCAAAGCCTATTTTCAAAGAAAGAAAGTAAATATGGTGGATTTGTTCATAACAGAACAAACTAAATCTGGCCCTATTCTATTCACTTTATAAAAAGGACTATCCTAGACTTACATACCACTGACTTAAACTATACCTAGGATTTTAAGAGATTCTTACTTGCCACAGAGAAATAGAAGCAGTTTAAGGAAAAAAGACAAGATAATCAGAGAGGAAAAATACAAGGAATAGATCTTAAAGGAATCTGGTCCCACATTCTTATTTTCTGAGATTAAAAAACAATCAAATAAATTCAGATCTATAGAGGTAGAACAAGTTCATCTATTTATTAAAGATAAAGCCAAGCTTAAGTCCAGATCTCTCAACCTTTAACTCTTTCCAGTTCATCAAGATAAAAGGTCAATGGAAAGATAGGAAAGACAATACTGAGAAGAGACTGAATTTCTGCAAATCTGTTTATCTTAAAATAGGATTTTGTACCCCTCAAAAAATGTCAAGCAAAAAATATATTTATTTATGTAATTATTTTCTCTCCTCTGTGATATTGGTGTTTTTCTTTGACAAAGTCTTCAGCTTTGTTTATTTGTTTTAATGGAATGTAATAATCAATGTGGAGCTGGTTAGGCCCTGTGGAAAGAGCAATGGAGTTGTCATTAGGAGAGCTGAGTTCTAGTACTTGTCACTCCACAGATATCACATGCTCTTTTCTCAGAGCTCCAATTCCCTCAACTGTGGAGGAAAACTACAATTTCCAAGATTCCTTTTAGAGCTAACGCTATGTAACTGCATGATACTGTATCATAAAAAAAGGGAAAGATGGAAATGATATTTATGTGCTGTTATGCATATAAAACGATACTATAACAAATAAGAAACTATGTACATAGACTATAAAAACAGCCCATGCTAGTAGCAGCTTTGGTTTTCTGATTCTACATAGTCTTGGTGAGTAGTGTTTCTCAAAGTTAATATTCTCTTTCCAAACTCCTCTTCTCCCACCTCACTTCATTTAGTTATGGGGAGGACACCATGACAAAACCCCAAATCTTTTTTGGGAGAATCTCCATGTTGATTGTTGCCGAGCCAGAAACACCCTCGATTCAATGTCAATTCCTCCTCTTCCCTATTCCGCCCATCTAATTTATGTCCAAGAGCTATTAATTATCTCCGAAATACCTCTTCAGCCCACCAAGTTGTTTCCTTCTTTATCAACACCATCCTAATAAAGGCCATCATTATCTCTTACTTAGAATATTGCAAAAGTCTCCTTACCATTCAACCTGTGTCAACTCTTGCCCCTACTGATCTGTTCCACACACTGTAATATCAGTGATTTTGTAAAATGTGTAGTTCCTCAGGTCATTACCTTGCTTAAAACCCTTCGGTGCATCTCTAAATCCCTCTGCTCTTGCCATGCTGTCTTTGTATTAAAGGATTTTCACTGGTGGTAGTGATGATGGTTGGTTTAAATTAAGCAGTTTCACTAACTGCTTCCTGACACTCTTCTCCACCCTCTCTAATCCCAGCTCCTTTACCAGCCTGAACATCTCATGTTTTCATTCTCTCTTTAGATATCACTCCTTTTCAAAGTTCCCACAAACTCTGCATTTCAAAATAAAGTCCCATCTGAGCTCAGGCAGTTTTCTCTCCTGAAAGCTACCTCGTCAACCCACCCCCCAAGTCTCTACTCTCTTCTAGATTTATGGCTGCTATCCCAGTCTGTGAAGCTTAATAAATCTCATGTAATAAAACAGATAAAAATAAACACAACTCTCTAATGAAAATGAGCACCGGGTTTAAAATCAGTGCCTCATTAATTTTAAATAAATGATTATAACCATAGGCTAGCTTATTTGGCTATTAAGATACTTTACATTTCATTTCAACATAACAAAGAAAAACTAGGTGTCGTTTGAATTGCAGATTACGATAGCCAATTTTAGAATGCCGATGATGTCACTCAGAATGTCTTTAACTTAATCTCCTATCCTCTGCTCATCTGATTATTATCCTTGTTAATGAGTGAGGAGGATTCTGTTTGAAACGTGGATAATGCCCAATTCCATCCATTTGCATGGGTGGAGGAGAGAGAGTGGTTTAAGAGCCAGCAAGATGGGCGGAACACTTTTCTACTGGATCCAGGCAATGGCAATTTCCCAGCAGGTCTGAGAAATTCTCACCTGGGAGGGGATGGTCTCCCACACAAGTAGATAATTGGAAGCTGATTATACTTCAAAGGTTAAGGATACATTCTCTTTTTCAATTCCCCTTCAAAAGTTAGTATTTTAAACTCTCCAGATCCCTAAATTTATACTCAAGCCACGGATTCTCAGATGAAGTTCCAATCCAAGCCAATTCACTTGCTTTATAATTGATGAGTTTGAAATGTACCCAGGTAGGAATCTTAATTTAAAAACTATTACTTGAGATTATGTATAGAATAATACATAATCTATTTTTCTGGAAAAGAAAAAAACTGAAAAAAAGAATCTGACATTTATAACTTTGAATATTTTGAAATACGATCTTTCTTAGTATTTTTTATATAAAATGTAAGACTATTAAACACACTCATCTAATCCCAATACTAAAAAAGCATCAATGTGAACATTTTGATTAACACTAAGAAATAAAAAAGCCTTGAGGAGGAAAATGGCGGATTAGGGGAGACCTCCTGGATCTCTGCTCCCAGAGTGGGAGGTGAAGAACACGGACACCCACACGCGAGTGAGGCGCTCTCCCACAGGATCGGCTGTGCGAATCTGCAGAGAAGCAGCAAGGGACAAGCAGTGCTGCGGGAAAAAAAGGTGAATTGGAGAAGTGCCCGCAAATACAGGAGAGCGTGGGTCAGTGGGGAGTGCAGCGCGGGACAGCTGTGCCTGGCAGCGGGCTGGCCCAGGCAGTGAGATATGACTCACAGGAAGACGACTCTTCCTTGACCAAACCCCACTCCCACAGAGGCAGGGAAGTGCCAGAAGTCAGTGCGAAGTGGTAGCACAGACCAACAAGCAGTGCGGAGCCGAGACAGGAGAAGGGTCCATTTTGAATTCGCAGGAGCCTGGTGCTGGGACAGCATCGAAGGGGAGGGACTGACCTGAGCGGGCGCTTCCCAGATCAGACGCCGTCGGAGCCCACAGGGGAGAGTTCGGAGGCAGCTTCTTGCCATAGGAGACCGCCAGGACTAGATTGGGGGAGGGGAACACCATAAAAGAGGCTCGGCACGTGGAAAATTGCTGAAAGTTCAGCGGGCGCTGGGAGGGACACAGCACAGAGTCCTCCCGCAGAACTGTCCAGAGTTCCCGTGTGTTGGGGGGGCGGCGGGCTCAGCGGGCGGCTCTGGGAGGCAGCTCCGGGAGACGGCAATGGCAGATCCCGGCTCCAGATGCCCGCCCGGTGCAGTCGGCTCCAGCGCTGACTAACAGTGGGTGGGCAACCGCCAGTCGGGGAGCCCAAAGCCTGTGACCCCGGGGGCTTGTTGCCCGGGCAACTGCCTGAGTCATAGCCTCTGCCTCCGGCAGAGTTGGTCAGGCCCTATGAGTAGCACGCACAGCCACTTTTTCTCCCCAATCGGCGGTCAGTCTGTCCCAGCCACGGACTCAAGCCCTGCCTCCGAAAGGGCGGAAACGGGAGAAAGATCGATATTTCTGCTGAGTTTCCAGGCAGTCTCGGGCGGCCCTGTTCCATTCAGTTGCAGGCGTTGTCCGCAAAGGAGACGGGGAACTGAGAGTGAACTGAGGGAGACCACTTGTAGAGCTCTGATCTGGGACACCTAAGCACCCCCTCTGCCAGGCGACTCGACCCCCATCCCAATGCACCGTGCTAAAGGGCCGGCCTCCGCCACTAGACAGAGTAAAGGGGCCACTTTTATTTTTTTGTATGTCTTTTTTTTCTGTATACATATTTCTCTTAATTCTTAATTTTTTTGTGTATATATATATATATATATACACATTTCTTTTATTTCCTTCTCTTTCTTTTCTTCTTCCTTTTTACTCTCTTTCTGCGAATGTGTATGTGTGTGGATGTATATCTAAAACCCATGACCGTAGGAGCCCAACTGTTGAATCCACACAGCAGGGCTATTTTGCACCAAAGAGACAGCATGCACCCCTAAGAGTGTCTAGTGACCAAGGAGGCAGCTCTTTCAGCTGAGACACGTGGTCACCTCTCTGCTGCGACTTGGTAGCCGGAGCTGCCGGCCAAATGGACAGACTCCACTATGGGAAGGGCCGAGTAGGAATGAAGGAGGCTGTTTCCCCAGCGGGATCCTGTAGCCTCATTTTCACTGTGACTTGGTAATCAGCGCCTCTTCCCAAAGAATTAGTTCCCCACCCTTGGTAGTGCGGAGGAACAAGGGAAGCTGTTCTCTGGACTGTGACCCTGTAGGGGTGGTGGATGATCATTGACTAAGATCTGACCACTGATATTGCATACCAAAGGGACTGACCCCACATCCGCTGGAGTGGAATAGCAGGACAGGCTGCTTTCTGATCTGGGTCCCTCAGGGGCCTTAGGCAGGGCTTCTCTAGCATCCCTGAAGTGTGTACTACTTACCAGCTAGACAACTCTGCCCTTGAAGGGGTGGAATAATAAGGGTCGCCACTTCCTGAGCTGAGATGCCAGGTAGCCCCAGGAAGTGCCCTTCCCCCCCCCGTCTGGGAGGTTATCTACCCCTCTGGCAGGTAAAAACCCGCCTTTGGAGGAGGAAAGAAATGAGAGAAGACATTTTTCAGGCTGGGCCTTGTGACAGTTTCAGCCAACGCCCCTCCCACAGCCCTCCAGGACAGAGCTCGCCCCTGAAGGCAGGAAGAAAGGAAAAAAAATACTTTCCCTATATGTCTAGCCTGAATCTGTACAACCTTGGATATAAGCAAAAGGGGAAAGTTTGTTGACGTGATACAGCTGATCAGTTTTGAACACCTGACAAGAACGTAACACAAAGGCTTGCACTTGGTGCCCAGGCGGTTGTCATCTCAGGGGCTAGTGGTCTGGGAAGGAAAATCTCAACCAGAGTCCTTAGCAATTGCACCAATTGACACACCCATTAAGAATTCCTCCACAAGAGTGCCTAAGGAGCCCTGAATAACATATTAGCAGCTCTCTCATAGCTACAGATCAAGCAATTTCTGAAGTATACTGCCTCAGGCAGTATACTGTCTGAGCTGATTCCTGCTGCTCTTCTCACCACATCTTAAGTGGTAACAAGGCTCAAGTAGCCCTTGGGAGTGGCAAAACATTTCCCAAAGACTCAGGCTTTTGTATGTCCCATTTGGGATTTTAGAGCTCAATTCAAAGCTTCTAGAATACCTTGACAACTGACTCTTCCACGCAAAATTCAAGCAACAAAAGAGAGAGCAACCTCATGATTAAACCCAGCGTCTTCCACCTCAATCAAGTAGTCAATAGCGGAGTCACACACACAAAAGTGACCCAACTCCTGAAAAGCTAAGCAAGGAAAAGAAACTCACAAATCTCTGTAAGCAGAAGGAGCAGACAACAGGCCAGAGATAACCCAACAGGCCAAAACTCCACCAAGACAGCACAAGACCAGGGCACATCTCTTCAGCTCTGCCAAGGAACATCCCTTTGGAGCCCCAAAATTAAGTTCATAAACCAGTCATAGCACCTCCAGTCCTTGACAAAGTAGCCTGATGAGAAAGAATCAGCAAAAGAACACAGGAAACATGAAAGATCAGAGAGAAAAGTCACCTCCAAAGGAAAATATTCGACCTCCATCAACAGATACCAATGTACATGATACGATTAAACTGACAGAGGAAGAATTCCAATTATGGATTGTAAGGAAACTGAACAGAATAGAAGAGAAAAGAGAATCCCAACATAAAGAAACCACAAGAACAATCCAGGAGATGACTGAAAAATTTTCCAAAGAAATTGAAATACTAAGAAAAAACCAAACAGAAAATTTGTCAATGAAGGAGGAACTCAGGGAACTTCAAAACACAATGGAAAGCCTCAAGAACAGAATGGATCATGCAGAGGAAGGAATCTCAGAGCTTGAAGATAATGTTTACATGCTGAACAAATCAGATGAAGAAAAAGAACTCAGAAGCAAGAGACAAGATGAAAACTTTCACGAAATGTGGGATTATGTAAGGAAACAGAACCTTAGGATCATTGGTCTTCCAGAGAGAGAAGAAGACGATACTCAAAGGCTGGAAAACTTATTTCATGGAATACTAGAGGAAAATATGCCAGGCCTGGCCAGAAATCTGGACATCCAGATACAAGAAGCACACAGAACTCCTGGGACACTCAATGTGAAAAGGCAATCAGCACGTCATGTAGTTATTAGACTGACCAAAGTAAATACAAAAGAAGCAATTCTTCAAGCAGCGAGACAAAAGCAATAACCTATAATAACCTATAAAGGAAACCCGATCAGACTAACTGCTGTTTGTCATCTGAAACCAAAAGGGACTGGGTCCTTATCCTAAATCTTCTAAAACAGAATAATGCCCAACCCAGAATTCTTTATCTGGCAAAATTAAACTTCATCTACAACGGAGCAATAAAATCTTTCCCAGACAAGCAATCACTGATAGATTTAGCAAAGACCAGACTAGCTCTACAGGAAGTACTCAGTCCTGCATTACAAACTGAACAGCATAATAGACACTCTTCAAAGTAAAATCATTCAAGAGTTAAAGCCTAGAAGGTGGACTTCATGATGGCTCAAGGAGCAAAACAAAACAGCAGGATTTCACCCAATAATATGAATGGAAATCTACCACAAATCTCAATCCTCTCAATAAATGTGAATGGCCTAAACTGTCCTCTGAAAAGATACAGGCTGGCAGAGTGAATAAAAATCCACAAGCCTAGTATCTGCTGCCTACAGGAAACGTATCTACCCCACAAAGATGCCTTCAGACTAAAGGTCAAGGGATGGAAAGCTATTATCCAGGCGAATGGAATTCAA
>CAUYSK010049217.1:0-14197 GCA_963575035.1 Avahi laniger
TGGCATATGCACATTTCATTAAATTAGAAAGGATCATTTTGTTTTCAAAGTTTTTATTCTATTTTCATAATAAAACACCATGGCCCCATATGCACATTAGAAAACAACAGCCACAATCTTGTTTAGGATGAACATTTTCCATAATAAAAAAAGTTTTAAGAATTGTATCTAGGCCGGGCGCGGTGGCTCACACCTGTAATCCTAGCTCTCTGGGAGGCCGAAGCGGGCGGATTGTTTGAGCTCAGGAGTTCGAAACCAGCCTGAGCAAGAGCGAGACCCCGTCTCTACCAAAAATAGAAAGAAATTAATTGGACAGTTAAAAATATATAGAAAAAATTAGCCAGGCTTGGTGGTGCATGCCTGTAGTCCCAGCTACTTGGGAGGCTGAGGCAGTAGGATCGCTTGAGCCCAGGAGTCTGAGGTTGCTGTGAGCTAGGCTGATGCCACCACACTCACTCTAGCCAGGGCAACAAAGTGAGACTCTGTCTCAAAAAAAATAAATAAATAAAAATAAAAAAAAATTTAATTGCGTCTCTTTTAGTGGGTGTTTGATAGACTTGAGAAAATTTTCAGAGTCATTATTTGCTTCTAGGAGGCTGGAAAACCCAATGACATGTTTAGGTTATCACATTCTTTCCCAGCTTGAGACATTCCTTTTCTTGTCCTGCCACATTGTGCTTAGTGTATTTCCTTGTCAGCTGATTATAACTGAAGTTTTCTCTGCTTGTTAAATGATGTTTCTTCCACATTATCCCTTTCAATGCCCATCCCAGTTTTATGCTTTTACATGTTACTATTTGTCTCCATAAATGAACTGATTATCTCTCTATCATTCTCTATATCTCTCTCTATATATACACATATACACAGATATACATAAATGCATATACATATATGTATATACACACACGCATATATATTTCTGTGCATATTACATAGATAGTATACATACATTATAATATACATCCTATTAGTATATCATTGTGTATTATATACATGTGGTATCACATATAATATCATAATATATAATATATTCAGTATTTCATAATCTATACCATATATGTGATATACATTATATATTATCACATACACACAATGCATATATTTCAAAAACATGAAATATGTTTGCCACTATATATCAGCTGTAGTATGAAAAACATGTTAATTAAATCTGTTATGTCTCAATTTCCTTATCTGTAAAAGAGGGTACATTATAACATTTATTTCATAGGGTTGTAAGAGATCATACCTTAGTGTGGGAGAAAAAGGCTCCTTGCTCATAGTAGGTTCCAAGTAGATTTGTACTGGCTTGTTAGTATCAAAAGTTTGCCTAATTCTCAGAAATTGGAATGCCTGCCATGTAACTGGTACTTAAAAATGTTTGTTGAATGGAGATAGACTGTGTTCATGACTATAATTTTACTGAAAACAAACTATATCTCAATACTTATTATTCTAAGATAAAACCTTGTGAGAATCTCATTTCTCCTCTTACATCTTCAGGCCTGGCTTAAGAAGTCTGTGGTTATCATCTTATCCCTAGATGATGTGCCAAATTAATTTAGAAGTTCTCAACTCCCAGGTAATTCAAGCTCATTAGGCATAACCCTTTCTGCATTGAGTAGGGGTCTCCTTCCAAAGCTAAATAATGGTTATTTCCACTATTTCTCAATATGTTCAGGATGAATCCAAATCAAGGCCCCTGTAAAGAATGTGTATTTGAGTCCTATAAGATCTACACCTAGTAAAACAGCTTACACATTATAACAATGCCGCATCAGAGTGAGTAATGAACCATACACAGCTCACTCATTACCTGCTCGATTGAGGCTCCCTGTTGGAATTTCTGGTCTCTCTCCTTGTAGCTCAAACTGGCATGCAGCACTATGAGTCTCCTGGGCAAATAACATTGTTGAATTCATTAATACCCTTCCCCAAACAGCTTTGTTCATCCTCCCACTGAACTGTGAGCAAGTGACTTGGGACTGAAAGACCTTCCACAGAGCCCCTCTGCTCTTTCTCAGCCTGGCACATATAACAAAGGTTTATGGCACACATATGAGACTGTTTATTGAGTGTTATAAGGAGAACATTTCAGTGTAACCTGATAGGGAGACTAATATGGCAGATATGTTTCAGCTTGATGTGGTTACCAAGTCATGTGTGTTATCAGGAAAAGAATTCTATAACTTGCTTGTAAAGACTGAAAAGATACATATATTTTTTAGTTCTCTTTAGTGAGTTTGTAAATTAGTATGTGAAAATCCACAAAACTTGTCAACGTGTAGGTTAACATAACTCAGGAACCAGTCTGTAACACACACTGGGCTATTTAAATCATTTAAAACATTGTTTGGCAAACCGTTACACTGACTTGAAAAATTGGGATTCCTTATTAGTTTCAGTGTTGCTCTTGGCTTCAGTCTTCTTGAGCACTGCCTCCACTCCTCATTTCAAGCTGGATAATAACAGTGTTGAATATCTTGAAAAAATTGTGTGTGGTGGAAATAGGGGGTTTGGGGGGGTAAGATAACAAAATTGTTATGTATTAGAAGTTATAAAGTATATTAAACAAACTCTCTTTGAATGGTATAGAATGTGCCCAATCTAAACTACTTTTAATTTTCTGGAATTTTTGGACTATGAAAGCAGCTTATATATTAAGCGAAGAAGAAGTTGCTGACAGTGAGGTCCTGCCTGCCCTAAGAGATGGGATAGCCACTTACGAGTGAACTACACCGAAAATCTCCAAATATGGCCTGCTGCTGAGGACACTTAACCTCAGTGGAATAACTTGGCGTTAACAACCATCCCACCATCAAACAAGCCAGGTTCTGACATCAGTGAGTTAATTATGGCCAACCATAATTGGTGACTTTCTAGAGTACAGAAAGGACAAAATTTTAGCACAAAGTGGGCCTTTAGAAACATCATATCCAGATTTTTTTTTATTTTTTATATGTGGAAACATAGGCTAATGATATTAAATAACCTTCCCAGAGTCAGACAGCTAGATGCAATACATGTCCAAGGTTTCCATAAAATATTGTTAATTTGAGTTTGAAATAAATTCTGCCAAGACTAGAGTTTAATAGCAGTATGCTACTTTTCCTTTATATAATGGTGTTTCCAAATATTAGAAGCCAAACTACTTCTGAGAAATAGCACAGCACAATTTTCTATTCTTTTTCCCAATGTGCTCTACCTAGATATTCTACTAATATTAAACAATCAACATATATTATAATACTGCTAATTGTGCATTAGACACAAGAAAGTATAGATATAATCATACTCCTGGAGTGTTACAGTCTTAAGGAAATAGATTTTAAATTACAGCACAAAAATTAAAGTAAATATATTAAATATACTCAGCTACTTACAGAGACATGAGCGTACCCTGAAGAGGCTGCTGAAATGAGTATAGCCAAATGGAGATGTACCTGGAGGGAATCATGAAAAGAGTGAGTATATAATAATATTCTGAAGAAAGAAAAATATTCCATTAATCTTCTAAATAGATGACAGATAGAAGACAGAAAATACATATGTGAAAGGTTTATTCGAAGTGTACAATGCAGTGTACAGTGGCAGTTTAAGCATGAGAGGGAAGCAGATGGATTGAGGAACTTGAAGGCTTTGAATACTGATGCCTATTTTTTTAGTTAGACTATTTGAGGCAAGTGGCAGACTTGTATAAAGAGATTATACCATTGGAATCTTTAATGTAATGATTTTCACTGCTATTCCTAAAGCAAGGGGTAATCAAGGAGAGGATGAAGCTGTGCAGCCCACACAGGTGTCTGGGTTGGTTGAAGCATGTAAGAGTTAAACCCAGAAGACAGAGAGATATTCCTCTGGACCATAAGTGATGGGCTCAAACAACATATTAGACATTGTATGTAGAGCAAAGATTCATCTTGCCGTGGTGGGCTCTGGAGAGAGTGGTGCATGGCTGACCACAGTGACATGGTGGTGATGTTGTGTGTGAGGGGTTGCTGCTGGGATAACGATGGAGAAAACTGAATGGCCAGAGCAGACCAGAAGTCTCTTGATCAATGCATTTTTTTTTTTAAAGATATTCAGGATGTAGGATTTGTGAGTAAGGAGCTTGGCAGACCCTCTATCCACTAACACAACAATTTAAATGGTAAAGATTTTTAAAAACCATCATGTAAATTTCAAATTGACCAAATGGTGAAACATTGATTCAAGAAAACATACTGAATCTTGGCGTGAACAGTGAAATCACCTGTACTCTCACCTGTCCTCCAGCCCAGCTCTGTGTTACAGAAATTTCACCTGGGCGTATACAGCCAAGAAAGGAGGGGGTGTCCTTATTCTCCCAGGTTTAAGTGTGGGATTACATCAGGAGGGAAAACTGTTGTTTCTCATCTCCCCCCTCTTTTCTTACCCCCTAATCATGGGATCGAAAGCCAATAATACTGAGTCCGTGATCACTCACACTCCAGCTGACTCTTAGGGTGGAGGTTCCACCCTGTGGAAGAAGCAGTCATTCTTACCCTTAAGGGCCCATCAGGGAACAAGGGTTTCACTTCAGGAGCAAGTTTCTAGACCTCAGCTTCAAGCAGTGGCCCAAGAATTTTGCCCAGCGTGAAACACTGTCCTCAGGAATAAAGAGCTCCAGAAATCTGCCCGAAGAGACTGATTTCATTTAAACAGAAAGCAGAGAAACCCATGCCTAAAGGCATCATTAAAATCCATGGAGATCTTGATGGATCTTCCAATTGAGGGAGACTGGTAGCTCCAGGATATAAGGAACCTGGTAGAATAGCCAGAAGTTTAATGGAGAGAACCATAAAAAGAGACAACCAAAAAGATCCCTCCCGGAATCTCACTTAACCTTGGGGGTCCGGATGACTGTGCGTTTGTCTAGGCTGCACCCACTCAGAAACCATCACAGCAGGACGTGGGGCAGACTTGAGACAATTGCCCAGCTGCACCCATCAGCACAGGGCAGGAGTTTCACTGGCAAAGGGGGCTTAAAAGCAACCTCTAATCAAACACTGGCTTAACAATAATTATTAGTATAATAGTTTCTCTGACTCAAATGCAACACCTAGGAATCACGTTCAAAAATAAAATTACGCACATCCCTGGTATTCTAGAAGATTATGTATACAACATAGGCCGCAGCCCCTTGGGGCAGATCAGAAAGTGAATAACCAACCTAAAGGTTCCTGGCAAAATGTTGCACAAAAACAAATATGTAAACTACCAGAAAAATGAGAGCAGCCTGCAATCCACATGTATATCCAATGCTAATAGGTAAATATCTAATTGACTAAGGATGATTAAGTACAACCTTTGACTAAGTGACCTGTGCTGACATAGGGTGACCCCGAGGTAGCTAAATTAAAAGGTGAAAACAAAGGTAAACAACTTAATCAGGGACATTAGACATTGCACACTTTGGAGGAAAAGATTTCACAGAATTAATTCCGCCAAGTCACTAAACAGATAAACATATGATCAAGTAAGCAGCAACAAAACTCTGGTGGGAGCTGAGGGTCGATCTACAGATTGTCAACAAAAATTTATGAGACGTTCAAAGAAACAGGGAAGTGTGATTCATACATGGAAAGGGAGGGATAGGGAAACAAATACAAAAACAAAGACACAACCAATGGAAGTTGTCTTTGGAGGGAATGAGATGATAGACTTAGCAAAAGCTTCAAAGCAGTTACACACATTCAAAGAACTAAAGGAAACTATGCGTAAAGGGCTGAGGTTATGACAGTGCTTGAGGCTTGGAATTCTCTTCCAAAGTTTCTGGTTCTTGCAGAATTCATTCCTTTGCAGCCATGTGACTGAAGTTTCCTTTTCCTTGTTGGCTTTTAACCAGAGGACATTCTTGGCTCCCGAAGGACTCTCCCAGGTCTTTGACACCTGGCCTCTCCCTCTCACCACATGGCCTCTTTCCTTTCTTCCAAGCATACAGGAGAGTGACAAAGACCTTAATGAGTTAGGGCACATCAGTTTCCTTTTTGATGAATGCAGAGGTAACAAATTGGGGCCTTTAATTACATATGTGAAATTCCTTTTGTCATATAACCTGACATCATGACTGTAGGAATGATACTCTATCATATTCACCTATATGTGTGTGTGTGTGTGTGTGTGTATGAGCTGTCGTTGCTAAATCCAACAAATAGGTTCAGTTCTGCTTCAATAAACTCAATAAGTAGCTAAAATGCATCATGAACTATAAGAGTGGTTGAGTAATTTCAACCAAAACCCACATACAGTGAGTTGAAAGACAAAGACTAAAAGTACTTCCAGTATAGGTGTATACCAGTTGAAGAATGAATTAGCTGGCATTCTCATTTTTACCTAAATCATAGACATGATTAAACAAAGAAATAAAAAAATTCTACCATTACATTAGAGCCATAGAACCCTTTTCACATGTATTATATCATTTCATAGTAGTTACGATAATAAGTGTTTCCAAGTTAGTGGGAAATACTTATTTAACATTTAGATTATAACTTTTTTATCTATCCCTAAACATGATATTTACCCAATCTTGGATCTGTAAGTATGGATAATAAATCAAATGATTGTTTTCAAAGCCCGGAGTATCCTTTCAACTTTGTAATAACTCATTGCATTATAATGTTTCCCCTTTACCTATTTGGGAAGAATTCTATCTATTTAGGAGGAAAAGGTTGGGAGGGAGGGAAAAGGGGAAAAATAAAGAAGGGAGTCAAGAGATAAAGAAAGCAAAATAAAAAGGAAAGGATGAAAGCTGGTTTATAATTTACTTTATTTAGGTATAGATTCAAGTTTCAAAGTCTCAAGTGCTGTAGACCCTTTGCTCTTGAGTGTATGTTTCTATTGTGGTATTTGGAAAAAAGAGCCCTGATTTATTTCCATTTATTATATATTGCCTCACAAGAATTATTTCTGGTTCTAAAAGGTTTCTGATCTTTTATAATTTACTGCTACTGAAGATGAACCTAGCCAAAATATTTTAACTATCCAAAGTGTATTTTTTATGCCTGTTCATTTTCCATATTCAGTACCCTTCTTTCCTCTCCTGTTCCTGACCCCAGAATCCCATTACACTTTGGCAGTCCCTCTACCATTATTTTTATACATCACTGAACAACTAGATTATTTACTACATCTTGGCTTTTCTTTTTTCAGTCAAAATATGCATGCCCTGTGGTGCTGTGGCAGAGAGCATTTTGCTGATTTTTGTGTTGCCTTTGGGTAAACCCCATAGGAACAAATGAAGAACACTCTGGCCTTCTGGTACTTGCTCATGTAGCTCTAACATCTCCTGGCGTGGTCTGAATACATTCCAGAAGATACGAACTGAGAAGAGCCTTCCCACCCTACCTCACGTCACCCATTTAGAAAGTCAACCCTCTTAAATATTCCTGCATTACAACCCCTTTTTCAGAACTAGATAGTTTCCATAATTTTTGTTGTTAAAATTTTAAGAAAAATATAGGAAATACATATACAATATATGAAATAGATGTGAAAGTATATATATCCATATATTATCACACTCTTATACATACACCTAGATTTAATGAGACTCTGTTTTTAAAACTGTAGATGGGAATCACTATAAGAATATCTTTGTAACAACGTGGATGGAACTGGAAACCACCCCTAAGTGAATTATTGCAAGAATGGAAAAACAAACACCACATGTGCTCGCTGTTAAATTGGAACTAAATGATCAACTCTAATGTGTACACATGGTAGTAAAATTGAATGAAAATCAACAGGTGGAGGGGGAGGAGGGGACAGGTTAATTCACAGCTAATGGGCACAATGCACACTATCTGGGTGATGGGCACACTTATAACTTTGACTCAAACTGTACATAAGTAATTCATGTCACCAAAATGTACTCCTATAATATTCCGAACTAAAAAAAAAAAAAATTGGGTATAATTAAACTAAGGAGTTATTAGCTACACATGCCTTAAAGAATTTTCTTTTTGTTCAAGTGGAATATTTGCACTGTAACAGACATATGTAATAACTTCATTAAAGGAGTAAAAAGTAGTACTAGGTCATTTGGATGCTGAGGACCTTTTAATGTGACAGCTATTATACCTGCTTCACGGGACCCCAGATTTACTTTCCTCAGGACCGATCAATGATGACCTAGCTAACTGACATTTTTAAATAAACCAGGGAAGAACAAAACTTAGGGTTGACCCACTTCAGTGCAGCAAGAACAGCCCTTCAACCTGGGCTTTGGACATCTGCAAAGGGAGGAAGATGCCCCTGGGTGATAAACAGGGAGGCTCCAAGTGAAGAAACATGTTTGCATCATAGCTATCTCTTCCCGACATCCTGTGCTTGTTGAGTATAAAGACTGTGCTTCACCTCTGCGCTTTACTTCTTTCTTGACATGTAGTAAATGCTCAATAAATGTTGGTCAAATTACTTTTTAATTTTTATTTTTGAAATAATGTCAAACTTAAGAGAAAGTTGAAAGAGCAGCACACAAAAGAACTCTGTTCCCTCAGATTCCCCAATTATTAACAATTTCCAACATTCGAGCCATTGATCCATCTCTTACCCCTCCTTTCTCTCTCTGTGTATATGTATTTATCTATAGATCTATAGTACAAATAAAATGCCCATCACCTGCAACTATTCTGGTGTCTTTCACTCAAAACAAGGATACCTTTTACATGATCGCAATGTAGCCACCTAAATCAGCAAATCAACATTGATACAACACTTAACATTACTATCTGATATGGAGAATCCCATTAAATTTTGCCAACAGCAAAAACAATGACACTCCTTTTTTTCTTTCTGATCTGGGATCTGAACCACAATGTCACATTGAATTTAGTTGTGATGTCCCCTTAAATCAAACAGGTCCATAGTCTTTCCCTCCCTTTCATTACATTGATATTTTAAATGAGTTTAAGCTTTTCCTTCCATAAACCGTCCCTCAAACTACAGTCACCCAGTATTTCCTCATGTTTCCCAGACCATTCATGTTTGGCAGAAAGACCACGAAATGTGATGTGCTCTTTTCCGTACATTCCATCTATCTGTCCCACTTCTTGGAATGTTTAGTCTGATCAAGTTGGTGTCTTCCAGATTTTTCACATTGAGTCATCATTTTTTCCTTTGTAATGGATCAATATTTTATAGGGCAAAGCTCTACCACCACATCATTTTCCCAATCTTTATCAAACTTTCACCCTCAAGTCTTAACATTCATTCTGGAACAAATTGTTGAATGAAATTTCAAAGAACAAGTCAAATTGAGCTGAACATGAAACAGTTCTTTTTTGTGTGTGTGTGTGTTTTTTTCTGCTTTTGGTTGTACCCAGCATGGGTACTGAGACATCAGTGAAGAGAAAGCCATGATTCTTGCCAATAATTTGTAAATAGAACAAAATGAACTAATTAAACCTGCAAAGGTGTTTTCACACAATTCGCGTGTTTCATTTCCAGAGAAGATTATTTTCTGCTTAAGGATGGCTCCGTCTGTTGTTAGTGATTATTCTGCAGAAAGTAAAAAGGTGTCTTTGTAATAATTTGAATTATAGAAGTGGTATATGTGCTGCCTTTTATCTCAGAGGATGGTGCTAAAAACTCATAATTGCTAGGGCTTCACTCTCTGCTGTATTTTATTTCCCAGTTCCGTAATGCCATACCTCAAGCGGGCATTCACTTTTCCTTTCACATTTCTTTATTAAACAAATGTTTGCTAAAAGCCTAATATGTGGATATACACACACAAATTTTCAACAACTATTAGCAAATGAATCCAGCAACGTGTAAAATAATACATCATGAGTAAATGATATTATTCAAATAATGCAAAATTAGTTGAATATATAAAAATCAGTTCATATAATACACTTTAGTTCTTTGAGCTATCTCCATACTACTGAGTAATATGCAAAGATGTGGAAACAACCCAAGTGCCCATCAATACATCAGTGGATTAATAAAATGTGGTATCTGTATACCATGGAGTTCTACTTAGCCACAATAAACAATGGTGATCTAGCACCTCTTGTATTATCCTGGATAGAGCTGGAGCCCATTCTACTAAGTGAAGCATCACAAGAATGGAAAAACAAACATCACGTGTAATCACCATCAAATTGGTATTAACTGATCAACACTTAAGTGCACATATAGTAGTAACATTCATCGGGTGTCAGGCAGATGGGAGGGGGGAGAAGGGGATGGGTACATACATACCTAATGGGTGTGGTATGTACTGTCGGGGGGGTGGACATGCTTGAAGCTCTGACTTGGGTGGGGCAAAGGCAGTATATGTAACCTAAATATTTTAACCCCTGTAATATGCTGAAATAAAAAAAAATACACTTTAACAGTAGAATAGAAGACAAAACCTACATGAGCACATCAATAATCACAAAAAAAGCATATGACAACATTGAATACTCATTCATTAAAACAACAATGTCAACACACTAGGAATAGATGGAAACTTCCTCACCCTGATAAATGGCATCTACATAAGCCTACAGATAAAAACATATTCACCAGTGAAAACTAAGTGCCTTCCCTCTAAGATCAGGAGCAAGGAAGGCAAGGATTTCCACTTTTACTAATTGTGTTCAATGTGATATTGAAGGTTCTGGCCAGTGAAATCAGCTACGTAAAAGAAGTAAAGACATCCAAACTGGAAAGAAAATGTTAAACTGTTTTTATTCATAGATAACATGATCCTGTGTGTACAAATTCCTAAGAAATCCACAACAAACTTGTATATAAGGACTAATAAATGAGTTCAGCAAGGTTGCAGGATAAAAGACCAATATATACCATATTGATATCTGAACAGGTGAAAAAAAAATCTTAATAAAAATGTAAGATGGACAAAAATTGTGGAAAAATACAAAAAGAGCCACAGAAAGTAAAGTAAAATAACAGCAATATTTAAGAAAGAGAATTCACTGGCCCCCAAATGAAATCTGCAAAACATTACAGATAAGAAGGCAGTTCTGGTTTTTCAGGGAACATAGTGGAAAGTTGTTCAGCCTGTCTTACTTTGAATTAGAAGAGCCAGATGAGCATTCCTGAGCCTCATTTTTAATTAATATCAGTATAAAAACACGACAGGCTCCAGTGGGAATAAAGTTAAATGTCAAGGGAAATAACATAATGTTTGTTTATGAATATTTACATGTCTGGCTATGTAAAAAAGAAAACATTTTATTTCTTCAGTAAATTTTCCCAATTTAGAGTACATTTCTCTGCTATTTCCCTTGGGCCTGGTAATGAGTCTAGCTTATTTCATAATCAACTACCCTAGGGAATTAGACTGAGAAAAGAAGGAAAGGGAACAACAGCAGATTTCATATTTTTAAGTTGTAACACTCCTTGGCAAATAGTGGCTCTGGCATTGCCTCACCTTTACCCCACAGGTCCGTGGAACTGGGGCAAGAGGGCAACGGGTGCAGTGGCAGAGCTGAATGGGGTTCACGCAAGGATCTAAGAGATAACTTCTTCTCCCAAATAGCTGCCTGTCTTACACAAAATAATTAAATCTTAATATGAATGCAGAAGGATAAACATGGTAGGGAGAAGTGTATTCTCAAAACATTCTTTTTTCAGAAGATGAATAATGAAAAGAATATTTCTGCATAAATTAATGCACAAAGTTATCTTAGTCTTTTGCTGTTAAACTTTTCAGCAGTTTAGCTAAATTGTTCTTATTGTGATGCTATGATTTAAAGCAACTCTCTAGTGATAGAATAGCTCCCCATGTACTGGCCAGAGGGTACCTCATTGGCTATTAAATGTTAATTGTAAGTGAATAACTTTGCTTTTCTTGTATTGATATAAATAACCAAGAGAAAAACTCCTTTCTGCTTCTTAACTCCTGAGCCTCAGGGGTTTGGTTTGAAAGGGTGGACAATGAATCTTCAAATGGACTTAATTCTACTTACTGAGATTAGTGATATTCCAGGGACAACCAGATCTTTGGGGTTTTACTGAAGAGGGTGGTGTTCGTGCAGTAGGGGTCTGAGGAAGGCAGAGACATCCAGCAACAGTGGGAAAAACAACAGCACTCTACTTATTTTTAGTAAAAGGTTATTATGGAACACAGTACCAGGAAGTAATTAGAAGGACACGTGGCTCCTAGTCTGGACTTCCAGAAAAGACTACGAGGACACAGCAGAGCTGACACTTCAGGGAGCTACTGCTGCTGCAGCACCTAGTAGTTGTGGAGATAGGAGGTTGTCACCACCTCAGCTTTGACAAAGCAGTTAGAGGCCACACTGGAAAGCTGCCGTTGCCCACACTATCTCTAGACATTCCAGGTCAGCTCTACAGCTTTTTACAACTGCCGCTCAATGCCCATGAAGTGATACTGCCAGAAACACTGTGTCTCCATGACCTTGCTTGTCAAATAAATACACTGACAGCAGCAGGAAGATGGCCTCTGCCTCTTTCTGAACTTTCTACAACTTTCATTAGTGTACCTAAGTTACAGGTCCTCATCCACATGCAGGACTATAGCTACAAGGGAGTTCGAGAAGAGATTTCACAAAGGCACGCTGGAAGGATGCGGGGTTTGGACTGCATGTGGTGTGTGAGAATAGGTACCATTTGTAGTGGTAGCAGCCAGGTGGGTAGGCCCAACCGCAGGTCCCCATGAGTGTTCAGGTGCCAATGGTGATGAACTGGGCTGGAGAATCCTCTGGTCCTCAGACTGTGTCCTTTGGCATGGCAGGGCACTGAAGCTGGGCTGATCTGGCTTGCCTCACCCCACCCCACCCTCACCCCGATGGTGTGTACAGGTGCTGGTTGTTATAGGCAGGAGTGGGTCAATCCCTAGACCACCTGCAGAATGCTTGGGTAGAGGGCAGCAGCAATTGCACTACTACCCTGCCACTGGGGGAGCAGTGCCACCTTCTGTGACAGCACCCCAGACCCAGCAGCACTCACACCTCAGCTGCTGCTATAGTAGCCAGAGCCTCACTCATGCCTCAGCCCTGGGTGCAGTAGCCCACAGTACTCACAGCTAAGGCCCAGGGGCAGCAGCTCATGCTTCTCTTGTGCCTCAACCCCAACACCACTGGGCTCCAGGACAGTGCACAGTCTGTTGTGGGACTCTAGAGTGGCACCTTGCTATAGCTGCTCAGGTTTCAGGGAGTGTGTGGGACCTAGTCTTAGCCCCCTCCCAGGAGATTGTGCAGTGGGACAGTGCCATCATACAATCTCCTAACAGCTCCCTGTGTGTGTGTCAGAGCCCATGTGGGTTGAGGGGATCTCCCGTGGCTGGCACTGCAAGAATCCAGAGTGGGGATGTGGACCGTTGAAGGGCTCTCACTTATCCTTTCCCTATACCTGAGAATCTCCCACAGCTCCCAGTTAATCCCACCCAAGCAGGCTGCCTTGATTCCTTCTCCTCCCTTGCTTTATGTATTGCTTGTCACTCTTCTGTTGAATTCCAGTGTTCTCTCTTGGATAATCAATTAAAAGTGTTATTATCTACTTGCTATTTTGGTTCTTGTTAGTGGCAATAGCAAGTATGAAACACCCATAGTCAGCCAACTTGAAGCACCTCCTTCCAACACAGAAGATTTGAGTAAATTGGAAAACTCAAGGCAGACAGCAAGGCAAGGATCAGGTCTGTGCCCCGAAAATGACCAATGTCTTTGTGAAGACCACAGGGAGAATAATGTTTAATATGCATCTTATATGTCTTCTCTATATTGTAATTTCTCTCCTTAACCTTACATTTAGAGAAGGCTTTTGCACTTCTCTGGTGGTGTTGCTGTGAACTAATGGATACAGTTAGTAAGGGGAAGCCAGCATGTCTCGTGTCTCCTTACCTCCTGTAGCACCATGTAGGTAGCAGCATTATATTCCTGTGAGTTTGGTTAGTGTGAACCAGTCTTGGAAATCTGATCCCGTCTGGAAGTAAAAATTTTAAGGAACGGTTCAAAAGATCATAGTGGATTGGCCAAAAATGCATCTCTCTGAGAACTCTACTCTGAACTGAGCTGCCAGGCACAGATTTAAAAAACCACACTCTTCCTGGAAAAGTCAAGGACTTCATGGAAGAGCTAAATTTTGAGCTCAGTCTTTAATGGGATTTTTTTCAGCTGTTTCAGAATTTCAACTGAGTTCTCAAAGCTGACAATGTACAAAGTACACACATATTCAAAGGAAAGGTATTAGGTAATTT
>CAUYSK010049218.1:0-12018 GCA_963575035.1 Avahi laniger
ACTTTATCACTCTTATAGCAGCAATCCTCAACCTTTTTTGGTTGGCAATATACACTAAAATTTAATATTTAACAGAATTATTGTCAACACCCTTCAAGAAACTGAGATTTTAAAAAGAAACAAATCAATAATGATCATAGCACAATCACCACTCCAGCTTAACAATATCTTTTAGTGTCTCTAAAAGCTGCCTCTATTCACTTACCACCCTTCAGTGCCATATTGTTGTGTTAGTAAGAACTATCTACTGCCCTACCTGCAATAAAGCTGTCATTAAAAATGAATGAGTGTTCTAGAATTATGAGTGATTAGAAAAAAATTAAGCTTCTTATTATACAGTAGTCCCCCATCTGTGGTTTCACTTTCTGCAGTTTCACTTACCCACAGTTGACCACAGTCTGAAAATATTAAATGGAAAATTCCAGAAATAATTCATAAGCTTCAAATTGTGCACTGTTCTGAGTAGCATGATGAAATCTTGTGCTGTCCCAGTCTGTCCCACCTAGGATATGAAATCATCCTTGTCCAGTATTTTCAAGCTGTATATGCTACCCCCGCCTGTTAGTCGCTTAGTAGCCGCCATGGTTACTGTCAGGGTATCAAGGTGCTTGCGTTCAAGTAATCCCTGCTTTACTTAATCATGGCCCCAAAGCACAAGAGTAGCGATGCTGGCACTTCAAATATGCCAAAGAGAAGCTGCAAAGTGTTTCCTTTAAGTGAAAAGGTGAAAGTTCTCAACTTCATAAGGAGAGGGAAAAAAAAGGTATGCTGAGATTGCTAAAATCTATAGTAAGAATGAATCTTTTATGCATGAAATTGTGAAGAGGAAAAAAGATATTTGTGCTGTCTCACCTCAGACTGCAAAAGTTATAGCCACAGAGCATGATAAGAGCTCAGTTGAGAAGAAAAAGGCATTAAATTTATGCATGAAAGATAGAAACATGTTCCGAATGACAGCAATCAAGTCTGGTACTATCTACGGTTACAGGCATCCACTGGTTGTCTTGAAATGTATCCTCCTTGGATAAGGGCGGGACTACTGAAATAGCAATGTATGCATAGTCGATATTTTGAAAATATAAGAAATTACAAAAAGTTTTCAAACAATCCATAATCCTACCACCAAGAGGCAATACTTAATAATGCTTTCCAGTCTTCTCATATCATACCTGTGAAGTCAGGATGAGAGCAGGTACATCCCAGATGTGAACAGACCAATGCCCAGGGTGCCTCACTGGTACCCTTGCTTGTACAACTGATCATGATAGGATGGCATGGGCCTGAAATCTAAGAAAGGGCAGTGAAGGTATAGTACGTTCCTAATCAACAGCGTATGTTTCAGCAATGCAGTGGTCAGGAGAATCCAGTCCTGAATTTAAGGTTATGCCCTACTATCTAATAGTTCTGATTTTGGATGAATAACTTAACCTGTTGAGCCCATTTCCTCCTCCATAAAAATGGGAATGATAACAGTACCTGCTCTCAGGGTGCCTGTGAGTATTAATATGATGATCCACATGAAATAGTCAATGCTGCCTGGCCTACAATAGGTTTTTACTAATGTTAGGTTTTAATATATGCACAGAGATATTGTATTAACAGCTTAAAATATTACAATAGCTATCATTTATTGAGCCCTTACAGTCCTAAATGCCGTGTATAGAATACTTCATGCAATCCTAACAATAGTCCAGTGAGGTATTATCACCATTTTACAGATGAGAAAACTAAGTTTAGAGGGACACATTAAGTGACCTGCCCAAAGCCTCATCAAGAGTCGAATTAGGCTTTGAACCCAGAAGTCTGACTTCTGCTCAGTCTGCGTATCTATAATCACCTCTCAGGCACACATGATATGTTAAAATGCTAAATTTTGACAATTATCACCCCTGAGTGGGTATGGTTATTTTTTTTAAATTAGGATATTACATTAGTTTCTAAAATATAAAGCAAACATTTGACACTGTATTGAATTTTCACAGAATGCTAAGGTTCCCCAGAATACAGTTCGAAAACTCCCGAGGCAGTTCACTGCTGTGTCGTTTCTAACTGCTAGAAGGTTCCTTCCTGTATCAAAGCTGATTATTCCTAATTTTTTTCATTCCTTCTAATTCTAACCCTGGAAGCAACTCAAAATAAGTCTGACTCCTCTTCCACATTGGTGATTTTCAAACTGTGATAGTCTACAGTCTCTTGTGAAGTTTTAGTTTGTTATGTGCAGGTGTGCGTGCTGGGTCACATCATAAGTGCATTTCTTACTATGGATCACAGACAAAATGTTTGAAAGCCGCTGTTCAATATTACTATTCTTCAAGAATTTGAAGGCAGCTGTCATATCCTACCACCTAAAAACTACTCCTCTACTCCACACTGGCTTCTGCAATACTTCCTTGTAGCACGGAGGTTCCCTCTACTCACTATACAGGGCATCATCTTCTGGTCCTGTCATTAGCTTCACCTGGGTCTCTATTCAAACCTTCTCGGGGATGACTTCCCTGACCACTGTTTTCTAAGAAGCTCTCTCTCTAGGTCTTTACCATGCCTTACGTTTTTCAAAGCACTCGTCACTACCCAACATTACATTGTCTATTTATTATGTTATTTGTTTGTGACCTTCCTCAATAGAATGTCATCACTGAACCTTCAGCCTTTTTCTTGGCATATAGTAGTTGCTTAGTAAATATCTGTGAAATGTGTAATAAGTAATTGAGGAATGAATGAATACTGGAGGTAGACATATTTTAGCAAGAGTGTGTATAGAAGGGCTCTTAATACACTTCTTTCCTGTAGGAGCTAGATTCTGTAAGTATTTAACTCACATGATTACAACTGCAGGAATGCTTTCATTCTACCATCTCTATTTTTTTTTAAAATGTTATATATGCTACAATATTATCATATATTTTATATATTTATACATATTACTGTACATGGTATATCAATATATACTAACCCATGTATACTGTTACTTTATGTGGAATTTTAAGGGGTTTGTGTGAGCAGTTTTGAGTACAGGTGATTTTAATCAATTCAGTTATAATGCTATCAGACATCTTGGAAACAGTTTACATTTTTCAAAGCACTCTCAGGTAACAGGCTGAGAAAGTATGTCAGAGAACTGGAAGAAACTTAGTGGCAGGCTAGTGACCGCTAGATTCCCATCTCACCCTTTCATTTTACAGATGGGTAAATCGAGGCCCAGCACAGGGAGGACGCTTGCTGAGGGACACCCAAAGTGTTGGGGTGGACCTAGCCCTAGAGTTCAGCTCTTTACCGTTCACCCACTGCGGCACCGGAGTCCCCAACCGCTTGTGCCCTCGTGGAGGCTGAGGCAGAGGGCTCAGATGCCCACTCCACTCACAGGAGCTCCGCGGAGAAGGCACGCCATGTGGGAGCACCGAGCACGGAGGGGCACCTTCCACAGTGGCTTCTTCCCGCCCGCGGGACACCACCTAGCTCCGCCCGGGGAACTTCGCACGCACCCG
Source organism: Avahi laniger (assembly GCA_963575035.1). NCBI lineage: Eukaryota > Metazoa > Chordata > Mammalia > Primates > Indriidae > Avahi > Avahi laniger. The sequence continues at coordinate 3,486 of CAUYSK010049218.1, forward strand.
CAGGCCGGGGGGGTCTCAGTGGGCAGCCCATGGGGTGCGCCGTGTCCACCTCCCAAGACCTCAGGGACCAGTTCCCCGACCGGAACTACCCCCTACCTCGTCGAGTCCCCAGGGCTGAATCGGCCCGCCCAACCTCTCCGTCGCTATGGCAACCACAGACCTAACATTCCAGCGTCCACCTTCCGTCGGCCGCTAAGTAACTCTAGCCAATGATATCCCCTGTTTCTCTAGCGAAAAGTTGTTGACCAATCCTTGGAGGCGTTTCAAAGCCCGCCAGGAAGCTACCAGAATTTGAGGGTTCAGATTAATTACGTCAGGACCCGTGGGGAGAACTAATAGGGATTTGTTTAGGCGACTCCTCAAAAATCTTGTGATAGACCAAAGTCTTGTAATTTTGCCCACTCAAAAATCCTACTTTGAGAAAAAAAACCTAAGAGAATTGACATTCATCCAAGCCCTATTTATAATAGCAGCTGAAAACAAGGTTGATAATGGGCAACTATCCAAGGGCAGCCACGTAGTATTCCTTGAGCTTCCCCTGCACGCTCCAGAACGGTCACAGTGACCTTGTCACTCCCCTGCTTAAAGCCCTCTAATGGCTCCTCTTTAAACTTGGGATTAAATCCCCATATATTATAAGCTATTGCTAGCCCGCTGGCCTTTGGGGAGTTCCTACAATATGCCAACTCGGTCCTCTCTCAAGTGTTCCTGTGAGTTCCCTCCGCCCCAGGACCTGAACCCATAAGCGCCTCCTCATTGTTGAGGCCTCGGCCCACGGGACGTTTTATCATCTGTAAAGCCGGCATGGCTCCAGGTCTCACTCGTTGCTGTGAGGCTCTGAAAGGACGTGCGTGCACGTGAAAATGATGAAAAAAAGCTTTTTGGCATCCGTAAAGCTCCAAACACATGTTAATTATTACAGCTGTCCATTATGGCACGACCTTCAGTACTGCCGGGAGGTTTGGTACACAGCACGGCCAACAGGTGTTCCGGGAAGGCAGGAAAGGTATGGCTCCGGGTATTTGAGAGGGCTTTGGGGTGAACTGGGTCTTGAACGCCGTTTAGGACTTGAATATGTGGTGAGAGCGTGGGGTGCGGGGAAAGCAGGAGCAAAGCCCGGGAGGCCGCTGGCAGGTGGCTGAAGCCGAGCCCACCTGTCGGGCAGGTGGAGGTAAGCAATCACCTGAGCTCTCTAGGACAGCCGGAGAGGGGGAGGGGGGCTTGCTGCAAGGTTCCTCCTGTGGCCGCTAGAGGGGACCCCTCCAGGTGAGCGCCGGCTCGGTCCCCAGGTTGCTCCTCTACGCTGCAAGCAAGCTTTACGGCACGGCCAGTAGCCGGGGGGCTGTCCCGCCCACTCCCTCCTGGCAGCCACCCGCCTGCGCGAAATGCCTACAGCTTCTGACTGGCAGGCGGCCTGGCAAATCAAATCGCGGCCTTGGAAAGCAAAACACTGCAGCACCCTGGCAGCCCCGAGTTGGGAAGGAATTGAGGCTGTGCCTCCGGGTTGCGCGGAGAGTCCCAGTCATTTCTCGGAAACCTCTGATAAGTGAACCTCAGGAGACGCCGCCGGTGAGTAGTAATTAAGACTGGGGGAGATTTAGCCTTCGTTTTTTTCAGGAAGAGCGATTGCGTTTGTAATCATCTGACGTCCCCTAGCATGAATACCCTACCTTCTTGCTGTCACCAGCCTTGTTAGTTTGGGTCCCGTTGCCTCAGAATGTTCTTGCCATTTTTGAATTGAGAGTGAGAGGAGAGGGGCCATGGGATTGCCTTAATAAAGGTGATGCCCAGCTTTACCGAACCAGGAAGTGAAATGGAGCCACTTTGCCAAAATTACTCCTCTGCATGCCTGCTCGGGTTTCCTGGCAGGAGCAGGTGGTGGAGTTAGCAGGTGGGATGAGGGGAGGCATTCTTAGTCTGCGCTGGCTGCTGGAACAGAGGTGCTGTCTCCTCCAGTGTAGTGTTTCCAACTCAATGGGAGGGGACGGAAGTGTGTGACCCTTTCATGAGCCAAAGCCCAGAAACAGAACGCTTGGCATGTGACCGGCACTCAGCGCTAAAAGCCGAATCGTCAGGTGATGGGGAAGAGCGTGTTTTTTTTGTTGTTCAGGTGGAGCAAAATTCTAAAACAGACCCTACCCTTAGTGGCCATAAGCCCCGGTTCTCTCGTCTGTAAAACATGCCCTGTGGGACTGGTGAAATGATTAGTGGAGATACGGGTGGGGGTGGGAGTGGAAGCAAGCATCCAATGAATTCTCCTTTCTTGGATCAGTGACCATGTCTCTAACTGTGGGGTGGCTACCAACACAGAGTTGACTACTTGCCTCTTGGACATGAGTTAGTCCTGGAAAAGTGCTTTGAAATCAGGAAAAGAGTGTCACCGGGCAAAGAATGTGTGCCTTTTATGGGAGTACAACTTGCAAAGGGTTCCTCCGAGCCTTTGAGTCCAAACTCCCACCCAGCTGAGGGAGAGCTTTCTATCTCTGCAGGCCATGCCTCAGAGGCCTGGGGTTCCGGAGGCAGATGGGGAAACTGCTTTTCAACAGCACATTAAACCACAGCAGTGCTAACCACCACAAACAAAAGCAAAACCAGAAAGCCACCTGGACAAACCAGCTGGTCTAAAGGAGGTCAGGAGGCCTGGATTCCCCCCATCCCCTTGGCATGTTCCCAAGGCCTGTTTGTTTTCTCTGACCTTCTGAGGGTGGGGCTGGGTGTATGTTTGTTGTAGCTCTGGAGCTGTGGTTGATGAGGCCTGCGTAAGGCATTCTTGACAGTGAAGTGGCCACAGCGCACCCGTTGCCTCACAACCCTGCATTTGGTCGGTCGGTAGGGAAGTATGACAGTCACTTTGTGGGGCTCTGGGCTAGAGGTCAGCAGGGAGCGACAGAACAGGGGATTCAGCAAGCACCTCACTGGAGTTCAGCTGCAGGTTGAATGCTTCCTAGGGCCTCTCAGAGGTAGAAAGAGCCCTGGGCCACACTTAAGGCTCTCATTATATTAAAAGTGCTGAAACTGGGATACAGAAATTTAACACAGATAATGCTTTTCACACACACGAAAGTATAGTAAAGAATAATTGTGGGATGTGAGTTACCTGATGAGTGTGTATGTCTCATGTGTGTATGCTGAATGTACAGCCCCGTCTGGAGGTAGCAGCAATCATTTAATTTTGAGACCCTTTGACAAAGTGAAACCTGAACCAAATGGTCTCCATAGCTGCCCCTGTGCTAAGCCTGCGTCTGGAGTCTCTTAGTGGTGGACATGGTGTTTGCCCTGTGACATATGCATGTGCTATTCATACCAGAACCAGAATTCCTAGGCCTGGGGCAGAAGGAACTGGAAGCTACAGGATAGACAGGAGGCAGCTTTTGGAAGCCTCGGGACACGGCAGAGATTGTGTCTGTTTGGCACACAGTGAGCCCTCCATAAATATTTGTTGAATGAATAAGTAAGAGAAAGAAAGAAATATGCATGAGTAAATTAAACAGGTGAGAATACAGTTAATACTAATAATAGCTGACATTCATTGACCTTAATTTGCTGTGCCGGCATTCTGCATACGTTATTTCATCTAATTCTGACGACAGTCCTGTGTTGTACAAACATTGTTATCTGTATTTTACAGTGGGGGGAACTGGCTGAAAAGTTAAATGACCTGGCCAAGGTGAAACAGGCAGTACATGGCAGATCAAAAGCAATGTAAAACATTTTTATATTAAAATAAATGTAGACGACTGGGCACGGTGGCTCACGCCTGTAATCCTAGCTCTCTGGGAGGCCGAGGCGGAGGGATTGTTTGAGCTCAGGAGTTCGAGACCAGCCTGAGCAAGAGCGAGACCCCATCTCTACTAAAAATAGAAAGAAATTAATTGGATAACTAAAAATATATAGAAAAAATTAGCCGGGCATTGTGGCACATGCCTGTAGTCCCAGCTACTCGGGAGGCAGGAGGATCGCTTGAGCCCAGGAGTTTGAGGTTGCTTTGAGCTAGGCTGACGCCACGGCACTTTAGCCTGGGCAACACAGTGAGACTCTGTCTCAAAAAAAATAAATAAATAAAATAAATGTAGACTATACATCAGAATACAATTTTTTCTTTTATTATAAGAAGACCTCAAAGAAATCCTGAGCACTGGTGGTAGGGTTTTGGCCATGCCTTCTAGGACAGAAGGGAGGCATTTTCTCTTTCTTTTCTGTTTGGTAGGAAATGTTTGAGAAGCACTGAAAACATACGTCTAGCGAAGTTAACAGGGATTATCATCGTGCTGGTTTTGATGCCACATTATTTACCCCGCTTCACAGACGAGGCAGCTAAATCTCGGAGAGGCAAAGTGATCTGGTCACACAAGTTTTCCACCCCCTTTGTCACCTCACCTGTGTCAGGCCGACCCTCGGCAGGCCAGTTCTTCTATCTTCCATGGAGATAACTTTTCTTCTCATTCTTTCCTTCCTAAGTTGAAACCCAATGGTTCCCTTTTTATGGTAGTGGGGTTTTTTATTTGTTTTGTTTTGGAGACCTGGAGTAGTAGACGTAGGTAGTATTCTACTTCTTGTGTTGAGAGCCTGTGGATAAAAGGAGGATTTAAAGTGGGAATGACGAGAGCAAGGAAGCAGAGTGGGAGAGGAAAGAGCGTGTCTAAGGGCCAGGGAGAAAGCTCTTGAGGTAGGTGAGTCATGTCTTTATTAAGGGGGCCAAAGGCATGATGGAGTTTTTTAGATGGCCTCACTTCTCATGGCCAGTTGTGTTTTATCCTAATAGTATTCTCTTCTCGGGTAATAAAGCTGGGCTCCATGTTTCTTTGTTCATGCATTTTTAATGTTCCTCTCCACCATCCTAGAGCACCGCCAGAATCGGAAAACCTGCCCGTGCCTGCCTGCTTGGGAGAGACACAGAAGTTGGCACTTTCTGAGTGAAGCTGAGGAAAAGGCTGTAAATCAGCCGGAAGAGTCTTGAAGTGCTACTTCAGCGCGAGGGAACAGAGATGGCTGCTGGAGGGAGGTGAACCCCACGAGGAGAGATGGCTTCTGGCCTGGGCCCCGCTTAGCAGCAGCTCCAGTTCCTCAGCTGGCGGGTGGGGATGTGCCACTAGGCCACCATGGACGGAGCCCACAGCGCCACCCTGCAGCTGCGGCAGCTCCCGCCCACCAGCAGCGCCAGCTCCGTGAGCGAGGGCTCCTTCTCCTACAAGGCAAGGGCTTTTTTGGTTTTGGAATTTCATATTTTTCTAACAAGAAAGTGACACACTGCCACATTGGCTAAAAGATACGTCCAGGGTGTGTGTGCCTGTCACTGGCAGAAACGGGCAGGCCGTCCACATGTACAGGGAAATATGTAATCAAAAGAAATGCTCGTTAAAATACATAAAATTAGAAGATTTCATTTTTTAATTGATCACTTAGAAGATTCAGTTTTTTAAAAATCACCTATTCCCTTATTGGAGACAATCTCTGTTCATATTTCAGTACATGTCCTTCTTGTCTTTTTCTGGTATTATAAATTTGAGGTCATGTTGTACGTAAAGTTTTGTATCTTGATTGTTTCACTTAACCCAACTTGTGAAGTATTTCCCCATGTCATTAAGCAGTGATTGAAAGCGTGCTTTTTGAACGATTGCCCAGTCATCCGCTGAGCTGCTGTATCAAAATTTGCTCAACAGGTCCCTTGGTGGATATTCAGGTTGTTTCTAATCTGGGGTGGCTGTTATCAATGACATCCCAGAGTGCAAATCTTTGTGCTCATCTCTGATAATTTCCTTTGATACAGTCATATAGGTATAATGAACAGGTCAAAGGGAATGAACCTTTAGGGGTTTTAATGTCTAATTGTTTCTAAATACTTATCAATGCAGCATCTAAAGGCTTGGATTTTCTATTGAAAATCATTTTTTTATGGCTCAGTGAGAGACTCCTCATATCCTAGTGCTAAAGGAAACCTTAGAGGTCATCTCATGAAGCCCTCTTATTTTATGAGTTGGGAAAGTGAGGCTGAGAGATGAGAAGAGACATACTTAAGATCATGGAGCAAGTTGAGAGGCAGAGCTAGAACTATTACTTGTTCTAGATAATAATTATGATAACAACAATGACTAATATTTCTTAAGCACTTATTCAGTCCCAGCTACCGTGCTAAGTTCTTCACATGCCTTTTCTCAGATAACCTTCACAGTAGCACTCTAAAGGAGGTACAGATTTCCTCATCCGTAAAATAGGATAATAATAGTACCTACCTCCTAGTCGTTGTGAGGATTAAATGACTTTGGAAGCACTTAGAACAATGACTCACACATAATGGCCAGTGTTTCTCAAGTGCATGCCATTCCCATCTTTATCCCCAATGTAGAGATGAGGAAACTGAGGCACAGAGAGGTTCTGTGATGGCTAGTAAGTTGCACAACCAGAATTTACATCCAGGTCACATTGCCCATGGGACCCATGCTCCTAACCACTGCACTGCCCTGCCTCCCCCTGCACTGGCTCCTCAGCCTGTGCTCATCCTGCTACGCCACACCCCACTGGGGATAATTAAACAGCTTTCATCATTGTAGTTCCATCTGACCACCCAGACAGACTAAACATGTAGGGAAATTATGAAAATTTGTCTGGAATTAGACTTGTACTAGAGCAAGGATTGACTCTGACGTTCACAGAAGACTCTGCCTTACCAAGGAGGACCTCGTAGCTCATGTCCATAGTCAGATCAGTTTCAGAGCCAAGATGACATGTTCTTATCGTTAGCATCTTGGTCCTTCATCTTCTGTCCATGAAAGGCCTGTTGTTTCCCCTCCCTGTGTGGCTACCATATTCTTCTAGGGCTATGATAGGAAGAGTATCAGACAAAAGAATTGGGAAACCTGGGTTCTTGGCCCAGCTCTGTCACCCCTGGCTGTGTGATCTTGGGCAAGTCTCTTTCCTTCTCTCTGTCTCCCTTTCTGTCTCTGTAAAATGAAGGGGTAGAATTCATGGATGGTCCCCAATCCTAGCTTATCTCCTGAAATACCTGGGAAGTTCTGAAATATACAGATTTCTAGGCCTTGGACTCATCTCTCCCTGCCTTCACCCTTTAACCCCTTCATCTCAAATCCCTTGCAAATTGTGTATTAGCACATCTAGGTGAGACACCAGGTCTGCATTTCATAAAACCTCTTCAGATAATCAGACAAACAGCCAGGTGTGGGAATGTCTAGACCAGAAGATCTACTAAGTTTCCTTCTCCACCCCCCACTCTATCATCCTGAGAAATCAAGATCTCAGGCCACCACGTCTTAGTCATCACTGATATTCAAAGTGAGCAAAGCAAAGTCTTCTTGAGCAGGCAGTGTTGCTGTTTCGTATTTATAGGTGCCGTTGTGCTTCACGGTGCATCATTCAACATAGAGCAGGGTTTTAAGTCAGAAAACATTTTTCTTAATTAGCCTTTCAATCGAAGTATAGCACACGTACAGAAAAGTATACAAATCATAAGCACTAGATGTTAGATTTTAATTATGAGAGTACACTCATGTAACTAGCACCCAAATCAAGAAACAGAATATCATTAGTAACCCAAAGTCTCCGTGTCCCCTGCTAGCCACTTCTCTCGCCTTGAGGGTAACCAGCTTCCTGTCCAGTCAGAAAACACATTGATAGTGGCACAGTCCTGACTTTGGAGGAGTTTCAGGAGCCCGTGATTGGCCTGAGTGAGCAACACCAGGGACTTACAGCTTGAAGGTGCTGAGTGCTTTCATTCTGTGAAGCAACCGGAACATTCCATTCTGCTTTTTGATGTTGAGAGTCTACAGCATTTATGATGTCATGATAGAAGCTGTTTTCTCTGAATTGTGCCCAAGTCTTAATTTATGGAGATGACAGAGTGACAGCATATACAGCCAAGGCCATTGAAGGAGATTTTATTACCTACATTTCCTGGGGGTGGGGGGGGACGCCATGCCGCCGATGGCCACGCACGTAGCAGGAAGGTCGATCAGGCCAGCGGCAGAGGAAGTGAGAGGAGAGCCTAGACCAGAGCCTTTATTGTGTTTTCCATGGGAAAGGCAAGGCAGGACAAGGCACGCAGTTCAGAACTGACTAACTTGAATAATTCTGGGTTGTCTGATACCTCGAGAGTTTCAGGAAGGAGATGGTTGTAGGTGTAGGCCCTGGATTGGTCTGTTAGCATATGACAGGCATGCTCCTTTGCTAACTCCCCATTCAGTGAGGCCACAGATACCAGAGCATAGAGGATACAAAACATAAGAAAATATAGTTGGGCCGGGCACGATGGCTCACGCCTGTAATCCTAGCACTCTGGGAGGCCGAGGCGGGCAGATCGTTTGAGCTCAGGAGTTTGAGACCAACCTGAGCAAGAGCAAGACCTCGTCTCTAGTAAAAATAGAAAGAAATTAGCTGGATAATTAAAAAAATATACATATAGAAAAAAAAAGTTAGCTGAGCATGGTGGCACATGCCTGTAGTCCCAGCTAATCAGGTGGCTGAGGCAGAAGGTTCGCTTGAGCCCAGGTGTTTTTTTTTTTTTTTTTTTTTTTGAGACAGA
>CAUYSK010049220.1:0-15609 GCA_963575035.1 Avahi laniger
AGTCCCAGCTAGTTGGGAGGCTGAGACAGTGGGATTGCTTGAGTCCAGGAGTTTGAGGTTGCTGTGAGCTAGGCTGACGCCACGGCACTCGCTCCAGGCAAGAGAGTGAGACTCTGTCTCAAAAAAAAAAAAAAAAAAAAAAGAGCCTTTATTCGCTTTTATCCCCACATGAATTTACATCTGGTCAAATACTTGAGAGAGTTCTGCCCCAAGTTATGTAACAGATGATTTGGGCCAGAACATTTTTATGAGTAACTATTGCCACTCAACTTCCCAGACTATTAACAAAGAAACAAACAAATAAGCACTTTAGTATGTTCCTGTAGAGCATCTGCCTTTGAGTAAAACTGCATCCTGCAAATTCCTTACAAGGCTCAGTCACTCCTCCGTGGTGGAGAATGCTAGCTGTCCCCCATCGGTGCTCCCCTTTACCAGGCTCCTTCAGAGTAGACAGGGTCACAGAACTAGGCCGTCATCAGTGGAGTTTGGGAGGAAGCGATACGGGCGACTTCCAGCTCATTGGCTTAAAAGGAATCTCTGGCCCCGGATTGGCCTCTTTCCCTTTCTGGATGGCTGGAATAGCGCAGCCTTGGAAGCCACGTGTTGAAGACGGCAGGGGCGCTAGCAGCCGCGGTCCTCGAGCGACTGTCTGCCAAACCTCTGCTGAAACATGACAGAGGTGATCTACATTCTCTCTGAGTTAGCAGGTCTTCCATTACAGCCACTCGGCCTACCTTGTCTAATATACCTTCAAAAAACAGAGTTCTGGAAAGTTGTGTTGAGGGGTGTGACTTGGACCTATGATCGCCCATCTCTGACCTGGAGTCTCTGCCTTGGGGCTCGCAAAGTCCTGTGCACATGACTGAGCCTGCAGCGCAGATTCCAACCACTAACCCAGCCTGCTGTGTGGATTCAAGGTCCATCTCACTCACCCTCTCAGGGCTGAACAGGGCAGAGGGGAGAATGGTTGGCTGCCCTCGGAGAGGCCCTTCCTGGTTTTGCTGCTCTGTGGAGAAAGATACAAGGGTGGGTGGGAAGAATCCGAACTGGACCGGCTAGAGCTGTTTCTCCTACCACGAGACCCCAGCTCACCATACCCAAGAGCATGGCTCAATAAATGGCAAGCTCTGGCCAACTGGATCAGCCACTCCTCCCTTGTGCAAACGTCATGAATCCTCATGCGGCGGAATCACAGCTGCAAGTGTCCCATCCTTTTCCTCCCTGTGGGCAAGGTCCTGCGGCAGGGTCCTGGGTAACTTGCAGATGCAGATGAGCCCACCCTAACATTTGTGGAGTTTGAGACAAAAGTATTGATGGAGTTATTTAAATGCTTCAAATCAGGCTAACAAATTATAAAATAGCATATTCTTTGAACCACAAATTGAAACATTTAAAAAAGCAAGAAAATTGCCTTTGAGTACTACCGCAAAGTGATACTTCTTTATGAAATAATCTGTCCCACTCATGTTATCTGATAGGAAAGATTAGCACTTTAGATTACTAAAGTGCTTTAGCCAGTCAAATCCTGCCCACCCTCTGAAGCAGTGTCCAACTCCACCGCAGCAAAACCCAAATCCACAATCTCTGATGGTGTTTACATGCAAGGCAAGAGATGAGGGGAATGTTTCCCTGAGGCTTGAAATGAGTCAGTCAGAAGAACAGAGGTTTAGGGTTAGGGTCTCAGTGTGTCAGAACTGAGACCCAGATCCTGAGGGACAAAGCTCTCCATGTGTTCTTTAAAATTGTTTGTGGGTGTGTATTTGTGACATGTGGGGCCCTCCAAAGCATGGCCCCCTCTTGCCTGGGCCTGGGGGCAGTGTAGTGTGTCTTGTACATTCTCCTTAGAAGTTTCCTTGGAAGATTTTTGCAGTTGTAAATGGAGCTACCCCTGCTCTACTGTTTGCAGGCCTAATCTGCAGCTCTGATTAAGGGTATGCTTTCTTCCTAAGGATTCTTTCATTAGCATCCTGAATAGAAGGACTCATCTTTTCTATTTCCTGATAGCCCTCTCTCTGGGGAACATGGAACAAGAGCCCCAGAGCTGGCTCAGAGCTATTTGGGCAGCATTATCCTGTGTATTATCTAAAAGCATCCTTCCACACCAATAGTTACCCAGAGCACACAGGCAGAATTCAGGCTTTTGAATCTTTGACCCCTCTCAACCCTCTTCGGTCCCAAAGTTTTCTTTTCCATTATTTTCCCTCTGGGCTTACTGAATCCTCCAGTGAATAAACAGGGTGCCTGCTCCGCATCCTCATAGCGAGACACCTGAGCTGGGCCTGCAGATTAGCATGGTCCCTTTCCCAACCCCATTTCCACAGTTTATGCTCAGTTGCATTTTCCAGCAATAATCACACGGCAGGTACAACTGCTTTGTAAAGCTGTTCCAAATTCCAAGCAATAAACTCACATCAGCACCAGGGAAGACGCTTGTATTTCTTTTCCCAATAGCTGGAGGGACATCCATCTAATTTACCCAATGGCTAGGACAGCAGTTGCTCCCCAATGGGGTTACATCCTGATAAATCCATCATAAGTTGGAAAATAGTTAAGTTGAAAATGCGTTTAATACACCTAACCTACTTAATATCATAGCTTAGCCTAGCCTGCCTTAAACATGCTCCGAACACTTATATTAGCATGCAGTTGGGAAAAATCATCTAACACAAAGCCTATTTTAAATAAAGCATTGACTATCTCATGTAATTTATTGAATACTGTATGGAAAATGAAAAATAGAATGGCTTTATAGGTACTTGAAGTATGGTTCCTACTGAATGTATATGACTTTTGTACCATTTGTAAAGCAAAAAAAAAATTGTTGTAAGTTGGGGACTGTCTGTAATTTACACAGATGTTGAAAAGGAGGGGAGGGGCTGACATAGGCTCTGGTTTACATCATTTAAAATTGGGATTTTATCTGTCAAAAGACTATTCCTGTCCACTCTGGGTTTGGGCACATGTACTTACATAGAATTTATAGTCTGAAATCTACATGATGATTATTCAGATGGTTTTTGTTTAGGGACTTGAAGGCTAAAAGAAGAGCTGAAGATACTGACACGAAGATGGCACTGTCCTTAACCCTGGCTTTGGTGAGATGAGGCAGAGCATTGCAATGATCAGAAGGGAAACTTTAAGCCTAAATCTAATATTTAATATCATAGACTGAGAGACTTGGTCCTTGAATATGTTGAGAAGAAAACCAGTGTTCAATGTTGAGGGAAAGGTAGCCAACTTGTCTCGAAAATTGGGCAGTGGGATGTCTCCTTTGTGGAGATGGGATTTATTGCACTTTAGTTCTCTCCTGAGAAATCCATAGATATGTAATAAATTAGGAGGGTTTGGCAAGGATTGAGATTCAATTAGAATGCTATATTGCCATTTTGGCCATCTCTTGGTTCACTTGTTTATGTATTTTGCTTTTAAAATAATAATTTTTTTAAGGGACAGGATCTCACTGTGTTGCCCAGGCTGGAGTACAGTGGCATGATCATAGCTCACTGTAACTTAGAATTCCTGGGCTCAAGTGATCCTCCTGTCTTAGCCTCCTAAGTAGCTTGGACTACGGGCATGCACCACCACACCTGGCTAATCTATTTATTTATTTTTTGTAGAGATGAAGGGTTGCTGTGTTGCCCAGGCCGATCTGGAGCTCCTGGCCTCAAGTGATCCTCTCGCCTCAGCCTCCCAAAGTGCTAGGATTACAGGTGTGAGGCACTGCACCTGGCCTTAAAGTAATAATTGAACTTGTTATGTTCCAGGCACTATAAAAGGTCCTTTCCCAATATAAAAGCTTATACTCCTTACCAAAAAACTTCTATAAGATAGGTATCTTTGTGTTCATTTTACAGATGACGGAACTGAAGATAGGCAATTTGCCAAAAAGCTCAAAACTAGCAAATCTCAGAGTTGGAATTTGAGCTCCCATCTGTCTGATTCCAGTTTCTTTTGCACTAGGCCATGCTGTCTTCTACAACACTTGCAAATAGACTAGTACCTAATGCCTGGTCCAAACGACACATGCTGAGGGAATTCAGGTCTGGGGGGGTCCAGGGAAGCTTCGCTGCAAAAGCGAAAGTAGTAGGTGAGAGCCATTGCTGCGTGGAAAACATGAACTAAAAACTGGTGCCAATATCAGGTAACACAGCTACACCCACCTTTGAATACAGAGAAACATCTGCTTCTCAGGCTAAAGGCCAGAAAGTTTCGTCTGGGTAGAAACTGCCCTGGACTGTGTCAGAATGCCAGACCCTGTGGCATGTGGGCTTCACATTCATCTGTAAAGGTAGGCTGGATTTGCTTAAAAAAAAATTCAGGAATCTTTAAAAGTTTTTTTTCTCCCCTGTTTAGGTTTAGATTTGCTTCTGGGGCAAGATACTGGAAGGCACCTAATGCAGCTGAAAGGAGCAGCGTCTTAACCCAGCCAGCCTCTTCCTCCCCGCCGGGCCAAAAGTTTCAGTAGAACACTCCAGGCCTCGCGGTTCCATTTGCTTTTGGTGCGCACCCGTGATCCCCTCCCCCTCGTGGAGAGCGCGGGCCATCCTGGGGTCCTCTGTGTAGTAAAGCGTCTCACTTGCGAGTTTTATGTCAACAGGGAGGAGATTATACAACAGTATGCGGTCCACCACCTCTGGCATTCAGTATGTGAACCTCTGTGAGCAGGCCGTTAGCATTTCCTTTTCTGTCTTTACGGAACTAACGGAGCGGAACGTGAAATGGCGGGGATGATGGTGCCGCCTCTGAGAGGAGAAGCAGGTTTGTGGCCCGGTCCCTGCAGGGCCTCCACACACCTGCCTAGTGCGCCACACATGGCTCTGTACACTAGGAAAGGATCAGAACTTTCACTGAGTTGTTTTTTAAAATGTTTCCTTATGTCACCTCCTGGTTTTATATTTTTCCCAGGTTTTTTTTTCTTTTCTTTTCTTTTTTTTTATTTTTTGAGACAGAGTCTCACCTGATCCACCTGGGAGAGTGCAGTGGCGTCGTCACGGCTCACTGCAACTTCAGACTCTGGCACTCAAGTGATCCTCCTGCCTCAGCCTCTCTACTAGCTGGGACTACAGGTGCGGACCACCATGCCTGGATAATTTTTCTATTTTTAGTAGAGAAGGGGTCTGGCTCTTGTTCAGGCTGATCTCGAACCCCTGACCTCAAGCAGTCTTCCTGCCTTGGCCTCCTACAGTGCTAGGATTACAGGTATGAGCCACCGTGCCTGGCCCCCCATGTTTCTTTATATCACATGAATTAATCTTAATGAAGAGAGGAGGTGCAATGTAACTGTTAAGAGCAGGGATTATGGAGGCAAATGGGTCACTTTCTGTCTGTAGGATCTTTGGCAGATTACTCAATTTCTCTGAGCATATTCTGTGAAATGGAGAGGGAATTCTTCCCATCTGGGACTGCCAGGAGACTTCAATGTAAAACTGTACTAAAGCACTTAGCAAAATGCCCACCATATTGTAAGTGCTCAAAAAGGGGCAGCTATGATTATTATTGATTTTGTCTTTCGTGTTTCTAGATTCTTGGTGAAAGAGTGATGATGATTTTTTTTTCCTTCAACAGGTACCTAGAAGATTGACGATGGTGTCTGTGTCTACACCAGCATTTCCTAATCACCGAAACAGGCCAAGAAAGCAAAACGTTCCCACCTTGGGTTTATTCCTGTCCCTGTCCTGTGTCTGGGTGATCTCTCCCTTCCCACCCCGTCTCCTCTTCCATTCCTTACTCTCCACCACCAGCATCAGGGTAGAGAACGTAGGCATACTGCTACCAGCTTTCAGTATAATTTTAATTGAAAAACACTATTCAACATAATCCCGTAACACTAGGTAGCTTCAGTTCACAAAAAATATTTATTATTTAGACCAAGAAACATTTGGTGACTAAATTTTTCTATTTTTTTCAAACCAGTCATGCAACGTACACTTAATACAGCTCTGAGACTCTGAGAACAAACTAGCAAGAATGATGATGGCATTCTGCAGACTAACGATTCCATTTAAATCCTTGCCTTTGACCCAAGCAAATAAAGGGATAGGAATACTAAGTGGTCAAGGAATTGTTCCTATCCCTAAGAAAAGTGGCCTGGAAGGAATGGAGGAGGTCGCGACCAGCAGGGGTTCCGCTGGGGTCTCAGCGTACTCCCTGACTCCACGGGAAGGTTCACTCCACTGGGAAGGGTTGCTCCATTTGGGCACCGCTCAGGGTCTGGGCCAGCTCACCCCCACTCTCCACTCCTGCTGCGGCCATGCCCACAGCCGCCCCATCAGCCCAGAGGTCCCTCTTCCCTCCCCAGGGAATGAATGCTTTCCTGGCACTTATTAGAAGTGGTGGTAGATCTGGAGAAGGAAACCAAAATGAGGAAGAGAGGGCTGTGCACAGTTCGGGGGAGTCATTAGGATGTCTGGGTTCACGTCTGGGCTGTAATACATTCTGCCTGTGAGCATCTGACTAAATCATTTAGCTTCCTGATCCGGATTACTTTATCTGTAAAACAGTACTTCCCATATTCACCATCAGGTATTTAGTGAGTACTTACTATGTGCCAGGCATTGTTCCAGGTGCCCGCTAGTGCCAGGGAAGGGGGCGAGGGGCTGTGGGTATAGAGAGTCCAGTTTTAAAATAGGTCAGAGAAGGATTCACAGAGAAGGTGACATTTGAGCAAACACTTGAAGAAAGTAAGGGATTGAGCTGTGAGGGTCTTATGTGGAAGAATGTTCCACAGGAGATAGTGCAAAGGCCCTGAGGTAGAGGGGGCCTGATGTGCTAGAAGCACAGCAAGGAGGCCAGTGTGACTGGAACAGGTGAGGGAAGCGGTCAGTGGAAGCAGATGGGTCAGAGGGTTCATGACGGGCTGAGTTGTGTGAAGTCTTACGGTGCTGGTGAGGACTTGGGTTGTACGTTGAGTTAGAATGGAAAGTCCCTGGAGGGCTGTGAGCCAAGGACTCATGTTTTGGAAGGCTCACTCTGGCTGCCGTGCCGAGAACAGACTGAAGCAGGGAACCAGGTTGGGGGCTAGTGTCTTCAGGCAACAGGTGATGGTGGAGTGGCCCAGGGACTAGCTGTGCAGGTGGGGAGAAGCGGCTGGATTCTGGACATAACTTGAAGGTAGAAAGAATGGGGTTTGCTGATGGATTGGAGACGGGTGTGAAAGGAAGGAAACAGTCAAGGAGAACTCCAAGGTTTTTGGCCTGAGCAATTAGAAGAATTGTGTTGCCATTAACCGAGATGGGAAAGTTGAGGGAGGAACAGATGGGGGTAGTAGAGAATTTAGTGATAATAATATTTGCCCTGCCTCCCCCCCAGGGTTCCGTGTGATGATTTAGGTATAATTTACCCTGCGAATATACCTGTTGGTACTCACAGGCCTCTCCTCTTCCTGTCCAGAAGCGATCTGTTCTATGGATACGCGTCTCTCTTTCACTCCTCAGGTGGTTCCAGTTGGCGGTGAGGGTCGTGTTCCTGGCATGTGGACTCTTGGATGTGGCAGGTGTTATCTGAGCTATGTTTAGGTGGATATTTTAGGATAGGTCCTCACAACTGTGACTCAGGTATGACTTAACAGCTAATACCTTTATTTCTCCCTAACAGAATATTGTTTCTAATTTTTCTGTTATATAGCAACTGATGTTGCCATGCAGATCCCTCGGTTGCTATGAGATGGTAACATTATCCTGCCCTGCGATTGGCCGGTGCCTCCTAAGCTGTGTGGTTCTCACGCGGGCCACTGACATGGAACTGTTACTATGGTGAACTTTACAATTTCCCTTGATTGGTGGATTTCAGAAATAGGCCATCAGTGGAATTCATTATGTTCAGCTAAGTAAAAATGAAAAATAAATATCATAACTTTTCTTCGTCGCCAACACACAAAAATGTGACACTTAATGACATAGTGAATTGCTGTTAGATAACTTAGGGTCCTTCAGAACACTGAAGAATGATGATAATCCTAGGCCAGATTTGGATGGGAAATATTTTCCCTCTTGCTTGGAATTGATTGTTCAGCGTTAAGGACAATGGGTTGACCAGAGTTGGAACCTCAGAGTTGGAAGGGGTTGTGGGGGGGCATGGATCAAAATGGGAACTCTTCTCTCTGGAGGCGTGAAGAATGATGCTGGGGGCCTGGGTGTGGAGGGTAGGGTGCGAGGATGTGGGCTACAGGCAGTGCTGATTCATTTTGCATCTCAGGACTGTGTTTTTGCGGATGTTCTTCCAGGGAAGAAAGCTGCCGAGCGCTCCTGGCTGGAGACGGCACCCCTGGTATCAGAGAGTCACCGTAGGGACTGTGCTATCGGAATCCTCCTTTCTCCCACCCCTCTCTAGCCAGACTCAGCTTCTTACAGGTGGATAAGAGGGTCCTGGCTGATTAGCCTCTGCTCATCTCTGCTCTCAGCAAGCGGGAAAGAGTGAAGGACGGAGTTTTAACTCTTCTCATTTTGTAACCTAACTCTCTTCTCTACAAGAAAAAGTGTGAGAAAGGTGGAAGAAGAGTCCAGGAGGAGGGATGAACTATTTTAAGTGCATCAGATCTACCTTTCTCTAATATGTCCTGGACAGGGGAAGGATACAGCTGCCTGGCAGGGAGACAGGGAACCACAAAAACAAAACAGGTAACAGGTTAGAGGGCCAGGCCTAATATTTGACATCTAGAGTTGGATCGGTTTTAAGACTTCCTTCTTCTCTGTGACAAAATTATTTTTAGTAGAAATCACAACATGAACCAAATAATAATGGCCAGAAAAGAAATGCTCTTTTATTAAACTTTGTATCATATCAATACAAATCCAAATAAAATAAATACTACAATCTAAAAAAGGGATAAAATTATGGTGTGATATTTTTAATTTCATTAATGTATTTTTTGAAGACAGGAATGACAATTTATGGCTACATATTGGTCTTTCACAGTAATGAATAGTAATTTACAGTTTCTGTTTTCACGACTAACTTTTGAAAATTTGTCAATGCCTATCAATTGTTTTCTTCTAATATCTGTGAAGTGTCAATCTATTTTTGATTGAAGAACACTTTTCATTAATTTTAATTTTGAAAAATTTCTTTCACATGAAGGAACAGATTAAATAAATAGGAAAAAATGTCAAACATAAGGATGCATTTGGCAGACATGCATAAAAATCCCGTTTCACAATAAATTCCAGACACTTTAAAACACAGTTAGAAACTTCAGGCAGTCACATATATGACAGAAATTGAAGTAACTCAGGTTCTGTTTGTCTTACAATCACTGTGCTAGCATCGTTTATTCCCAACCAATGTTTGAACACAGGACTGTGTAGTACAGTACCAGGGAAGCTGAGATACAAATTGTGCCCAAAGCAAGCTTTGTTACATACTTAACTCTCAAAATAAATGCATAGAATTAATTCTCTGAATCAACTTCCATGTAGCAATGTTTATTAAAGGAGAAGTAATAAAAATAGTGCTAAGTTGAAGCATGCATTTCTATTCTTAAAACTGAACTATAACTTCAACAGTTGTTTAGCACTTAGGCCAAAAAAAGTTTTTTTGTGTGTGTGTTGGGGAGAACAGTTTATCATTGACATCGTTTAGAATTGCTTGCCATGGTGATAATAAAAAACAGACTAACTTTCAGTGGATTTTGTTAGTGTTTTTAGGTCTTTTCCAGGTTATGCCCCCCTTGATTGCCGGCCCTGGGGGTGGACCCATCCTCCTGCCCCACCCTTGGGACCACACTGCGGTCGAATCATGTGTCATTAGCTTAAGTGTCCTTCTTTCTCATAAAAACGTTAGTGATTCCTGCAGCTTTGCATGCTATTTGTGCTAGCTCTGGTGTGGCCTAACATTTCTACCTGAATGTTTGCGATTTTGTTCTATTTTGTGGCATTGTTTTGACTCTTAATTTCATTTTGCACTGAACCCAGCGCTGGGTTTATCTTTACCAGTGAAACGTGTGAGATGTGTTTTGCTGAATCTTCACAAATGGTTTAGTCCCATGGGGTGGTGGAGTCAGAGACATGAAGTTGCCAGAACAGTTATGAGGGTTAGAAAGGGGTAAGGGAAGGAGGAAGGAAAAATAGCAGAAGCCATGACTTACCCTTCTAGGTTTGTTATGTATGATATTTCCTTTTTTTTCCCTGTCACCTCATCAGATGGATATATTTAGATCCACCCTCATATTAATCAGTAGTTTCCTGGGTAGGGTGATTTAAAAGCTCTTCTGCCTGAAACTCTAGCATTAGTTCTGTAGATTCCTTCATGTTAAATATTGTTTGCTCTCCATGGGCCTCTGGAAAGCAGCTACATCTGGAGTACAGACACCTCTGGGAGAAGTAATACATCAAGTCTTTAACACTTTAGTATAAATGAGCATATTAGATTGCCTCCTCTGTGATCTGATCAGCAGGATGGGGACCCTGGGTACTTAGAAAGTCATGGAGACATCTCTCAACTTGGCCTTGCCCAGCCTTGAATTTATATCTTTGCTTTAAGAAATTCCTATTCCCATTCTGAAGAAAACAACAGAAAAAGACTCACCCTGCTGGTCTGAAGGAACTTCTTATGTAAAGAATAACATGTTTTCATTTTACTTCTTTCCCAAGAACCAGAACATCCTCCTGACCTACAACAGCCCCTCACTTTGCCCCTAGAGTGTTGGAGGCTGCATGCTGTCATTTGTGTCTCATTTTTATTCTACTCACAGATGTCTGGGAGAGGGTCCTTTGAGATTTCTTCCTGGCTGTGCTTCAGGCTCCATAACAGCAGTGGATCCACACTTCTTAATACAGGGAGGGCAGGTGGCCGTGAGCCAATGTGCCTGTGCAGGAGTGGTGTTGTCAGCATGCATGAAAAAGTCAGGAACCAACCAGCACAAAAGCCCAGACTGACCACATGCCCCAAAGAAGGGTCTCTGCACCAGGTTTAAAAGAAAGAAAGAAAGAAAAGCATCCTCTTTTCTATTCACTTAAGGTTCGGTGCCAGCTTTTGTTCCTAGGAGGGTTGTGCGTGTGTGCGTGTATGGGGAATGTTGTGAAGGTCGCTGAGAGGGTGTCCACAAAGGCTATCAGGGGCAGATGAAGTGACCTTGACCTTGTTAATAATTTGTCTCCTCTCAAGGTTTAAAAATATATTTGTGCCAATATATAAACATTCATGAATTGCCTATTTGGATCATTGTGTTCATAATATGTATTTATTCCAAATACAAGTTGTTAATAGAAAGTACTAAAATGAATTTGGATGTGAAATGATTTTCATTATTCTAGTAGAACCATGTCTATAAACGTAGTACTGTATTCCATTTCATAGCCAGGTCCCTCACTATATGTAATAGCGTTTTCCTAGGAATGTGTGTATAAGTTAAGTTTTTAAAAATAAAAACACATTTTGATTTACTCTAAAAAATTAAAATCCCTATCACAAAACTTTCCTTTCTGCAAAGAATGAGTTAAGAATGACAGGGTCGTTGGCCTGGTCATTTTCTCTCTGTGGACTCAGTTTTCTCATCTATAAAATTAGAGAGTGAGTATGATTTTTAAGACTCCTTTCCAGCTTTATCATTCTGGGTTCTAAGAAGTCTTTTGTAGTGTGAATAATCACCTTATAATGTGTCCATCATCTTTTTAAATCTGAGGTTTTTACTCTGGGCTGCCTTAAGAGGGATTCAACTGAATTGGGACTAACAGCTTGTCTGAATTATTGTTCATTTCCTTTATTCTTTTGGGATGAAGTGGAATGAGTGATAAGTGATGAAGTTATTTAAGCACACACAGATCAACAGGAAGTCAGAGACAGGAAGAAAGGTAGCAAGACATGTCAGCATCTCCCCCCAGAGAGCTTGATCTAGAAAGTAGAAGTGGCGTCCTCGTTGTTGGCTCACAGCTTTTGTGCACTGATGTCTGTCAGCATCAGACACCCCACCACGGGAGCACAGCCACGAGCCTTTCCTGGAACCCAGAGGGCCTCATATACAAGTTGCTGTTCTGCTGGTGCCTATGCAGGAGAGCAGTGTGTGAGCTGTATGAGTCACAGGAAGTGAATCCACAGGGTCAGTGCTGGGGCAGGGCTCTCCCACCTTCACCCTGGGACTATTTCTTGAAATTCTCCCCAAACCAAAAAGTTCCTTGAATGAGTTTTTTTCTTAGTATTTCCACTGTGGAAAATTAAAAGACTCTTCCTTGGTCATAGTTGAAATTAAGTAATTTTGTACCATTGGTGGTTTTTGGTGGTATAAACCCATTCTTTGGGAAAGGGCCTATTGGCTAGGAATATTTATTAACATATTTTGAAGAGAATTGACAACAGAATATGTTCTGCCTCTAAATCACACAAATTACTCAACTTGTAGATGCATTACTACACCATTTGTAAAAAATAACTTGGTTTAGTTTATCATTCATTTTTTGAGCACGTATTCTGTGTCAGCAGGGTGCAAGGGATGAAGAGATCAAACCTTCCTTGCCATATTTTAATATTCCTGGATGTTCCCTTTAGTGTCAGCTCTATTTTCCAAAACCGCATATTTATCTATACTCCTTACCTAGCAGTTTGTGATGTGTAATAGCACATCAATAAGTCTCCATTTATTTTTGGCTGGTTATAAAGCAGCAAGCTTGCCAAGATTCTCTGTTCTGCATTTTGATTCTGTGCTAGTCAGCAATTTTCTAGTAATGATTGTTTTCTAATACAAGCTTCAATTTGTAGTATGGAACTGGATTATTTGAACACTACTGGCTTGTCTATAGTCTTAGCACAGTTATTATGGCAGCTGGTGTGATTTATCATAGGAAAGGGAATAGAGTTTACTCCCTTATTGGTGACTCTACCTTGTTTATACAGAACCTCACAAGGCTTTTTTTAATGTATAATCATTTTAAAACACCATAACCCTCTTATTGTTTTAACAAATGCTTATGTCTTTAGAAAACATACTTTGGCTACATTTTACCTATATAATTTTGGCTGAATTGATGTGAGTAAATACCACAAAAGTACAATCTAATCTAGAGTGGGATATACTCCTAAAAACACTGTGTAGAATGCCAGAGTTCTCTGGACACCTCCAAAACTTGATGATTAGGCATCTAGAACCACCAATGCATATCATATGATATTGTTATGTCATGAAAATGGTAACTAAACCCCAAACTCTGTAACAAGATAATTAAAACCCAAATTTGAATATGGAAGAAAATAGATCTTTAAAGGGAAGTGTGTAGAAAAGGTGACAGGATGTTATTGAAGGCAAACTCACTTGCTCAACAATTCTCCTATGGACCGTGGTGGTAGTAACCATCAGAGCGAGGCTGGAAAGACTTATGCTACACTGTGTAAATGTAAGGCAGGGCACCTTGTAAATCGAATGTATTTAGTGTAAATTCAACTTTTTAGTCTGAGGGTACGTTTCTACCTGCCAGCGCTGCAGTCTTGTTCGCAGGGCTACTTGGTTGTGGCCATGAAACAGGAGTGCTCTCCCATCGCTTGCACTCTCAGTAGACCTTCTTTCTCCCAGGGTTAGTTGGAGCTGTTGTTTTGCTCTTGGATCCATTCTTCCTTAAAATCCTATGAAAAAGCAACTCAAAAGCAGATTGTGAGCTCTTGCTGCCTTTGATCTCTGAGCAAGAAAGGTGACTCTATTATGATTAATGAGCTCAGCTGGACTTTGCCCGGTGGCTTCGGGTTGATATAGGCTCCCCAGCACATTTAGAGGAGGAGCAGGCGGAGACCCTGCATGCTCTGATGGTGCTGGGCCTCCTGGAAATGTCTAGGCTTGAAGGAGGAGCTTTATCCCAGCAGCGTCCCCTGTCACAGTGTGACAGGGACAAGCGGAAGGGCACGGCTGCCCATCCACTCACAAAGAATAATTCCACCCTTCTGCTGGCTGTATGTCCCTTCACAAGGACGTTCCCATTAAATGTGGCAGCAGCTGAATTAATGGGGGAAATGGCTTGAATGGGATACGATGAGGAGCTTAGCCATGAAGGAGGACCAGGATGACCTGGACTGCAGCCAGCCCGAGTTCTCCAGCTCAGAGGGACTGTTGTCACTACCCAAACCGTACTGAGTTTAGATCATGACTATTTCCTTCTTGGTAAACTGTGTAGCGTTTATTGTAGTGTACGCATTCAGTCCTTTTCAATAGCTTTTCTTTCTTTCGAGAAACGTCCCTTCTTGATGAGGGGAGGTCTCGGAACTGGGGGGACACAGGACACTTGTATCAGCTGTGCCTGGACAGTGGGGCCTCATCTGGGTTGAAGGGCTTGAGCTGGGGCTGGATCTAGCCTGCTCAGATTGCTGGGCCACACCCTGGCCAGGGGTGGGCTAGCTGGGGGAAGGAGCACCTTTGTGGAATTGGTCTCCTTTTTCTAGTTTGCAGAAAAGCTTCTTAAGGTGCTAGGGGTATGTAACTACTATGCCAGGAGGGTCCAGGAGCCATGTGTAGTACATCCTGGTACTCAAGGTGGGTAGCTCATGGGCACACCTGAACAGAGCCTATTCCTCTTTAGGTTGCCACTTACTACTCATGTACTTGAAGAGTGACGAAATCTTGGGCTTCAAAAATTGAGTGAGTGACTGTGCTGATTTACTTTGCCTTTCTTTTTTTTTTGAGACAGGGTCTCGTTGTGTCACCTGTGCTAAAGTGCAGTGGCATCATCATAGCTCACTGTGATCTCAAATTCCTGGATTCAAGCAATCCTCCCATCTCAGCCTCCTAAGTAGCTGGGACTACAGGTGTGCACCACCATGCCTGGCTAATTTTTTTTATTTTTTGTAGAGATGCGGTCTTGCTATGTTTCCCAGGCTGGTCTCAAACTCCTAGCCTATCAAGTGATCCTCCTGCCTCAGCCTCCCAAAGTGCTGAGGCTGTGGATACGAGCCACCACACCCAGCTACTCTGCTCTTGATAAAGCCCAAGATCCCTCCAGTATGGGTTTGGGGAATGAACCCTTTACCCAGAGACAACTCAGAGGACCTGAATTTTCATTCTGACTCCATCCCCAACAGCTGTTTGATCTAGGGTGAGCCATTTAACCCATCAGATCCTTCATTTCCTTACCTGTAGAATGGGGATGTCGATTTTCACATCGAGGGATTGTCCTGATGATTAAACAAAAGAAAATTCTGGAGAACATTTTGTGAGCTGTAATATCCTGAACAAATGCAAATGTTAGATGTGATTATTACTTCCTATGCACACTTAGCCTCTGATTCACCTTGGGATGGGAAACCAGATGTTCTTGTTCCTTCGTTCAGTGGCTACTTCAAAGTCTTGCTATGTCTGCTTAATGATGCTAGTGCAAAATGAGCCCCCATGTCTGGAAGCAAGGCTGTGCCATGGGCTCTCTGCTGCTGTTTTGTTGTAGGAGCCTTGTTTAGAGATAAATAACACTGCTCATGGGAACTTCAGAGAGAAAATCTATGTGCCATAAAAAAAATTTATCTTTGTGAAGTTGAATATAATATCTTAGTAATATTTATAAATGACAAGAATAAGGCTGGGTGTGGTGGCTTACTCCTGTAATCCTAACACTCTGGGAGGCTGAGGCAGGAGGATCGCTTGAGCCCAGGAGTTTGAGGTTGCTGTGAGCTAGGCTGACGCCACGGCACTCTAGCCCGGGCAACAGA
>CAUYSK010049221.1:0-18823 GCA_963575035.1 Avahi laniger
GTGGATCTATACATACATTATTACATATATATTTCATTTTATATGGGCCTGAACTTTACCCATTGCTCTGGGGCTGGCTTTTTTGCTTGAAGAACACTTTTAAGATTTGTTCTAATTCTACAGTATTTCTTCAAGATACAAGAGACCCCTTAGCCTTACTCTGCTGACTCCACCATGATTACACGTTCTGGAGCAGAGGACACGGATAGTTCCCGAAGGTGCTCACTGGCTCCACAAGTAGAAAGATCACAATGGCTGCTACCACCAAACTTCACGACTGAGCTGAGACTCGGGAACCCTTGCTCTCGGCAGCGTGGCCCCATCACCAGCAGAGCCAGATAGTTGGCAGCAGAAGGATTTTCTGTTGGAAGCCACCCATTTCCATCAGTGCAGTGGGCTCCAGCACAAAATGTTGTCTCCTACCACATGGGGTGGTGGGGACTTAGGGAAATGGTAATCAGACAAAGCAAGCAACTGGGATGCAAAGGGCAAATCATATCTGGGAAGAATTACCAGACAGGCTTTACCACTTTTATAAAATATGAACAACTGTATTGATCTGAGAAAAAACTCTCACCCTTTTAGCCTTTTCTAAATTGAGATGATAGCACTGTTATGCATTAAAAGATGTTATCAGTCCCAAAGAGCAAGCATGGTCTTACACCAACTAATATCTGCTAAAATGTACCTGACTGCATTGGAAATGTTGCAGCAGATTGGTATAGCCGGGAATAATGAACCGCTGCACCCCATTGAAATGTAATTACACAGCCCTCTTGTTCTTAAACCTATAAGGTGAAAGAAAGATGAATAGTGAAAGTAAAAACCGCTGACCCTTCAAACTTTAATTTACGTTATGCATTCACTCGCCCTTCTGATAGGTTTTAGAAAGGTCATAATTTAGGGTATTTTGCAGTTGATAAATGATCTGTATGTTTGTGTTCACACGCACCGATTGATTTGTTATAGCCAAAATATTGTTTCTATAACAACCCAAGGGCCCTTAACTAGACAAACGGCAAACCAGAATCCAAGGGGAAGCAAAGGGAAAGCTAGGCCTGCCCAGCAGGGGCTGGCCTTTGCCCAGAGACTCCCGGATGATGGAGCGGAGGGCGTGGGTGAGGACGCAGGGGCGGACTGTGGGAGGAGGAGGTGGTGGCCGAAGCAGACGGAGCAGCGGCTTTGGTTCTCGGTAGGCCCGCGGTCATGGTCTCCTCAGACCCTCTCAGCCCGGTGTGGGTGGCTTCCACCGAAGCAGAAGCAAGTCTTGTCAAGACTTTCAAGTTGAGCTTCCTTTGGTGCAGAGCAAGCCAGTGGGGTTGTTAGGGCAATTTTCCCGCCTTTCCAGCCTTGGAAGAGGCTCCCGTTTCCAGGCCGGTTGATGCATTATGCATCAGGGCTGCCTGCAACTGACAGCCCCTCAGCCAACGTCGACTTGAAAAGCAATGGTGCTAATCAAAGCCGACACATCTGAATGTCCAGACACACACACAGAGAAATTTACTAATCAAAAAGTGTATTTCCTAGGGCTGTCTCCAGAGAAATCCGCGGGAAGAAATTGGAATAATTTATTAGCTTACAAGTTTTCGTTGACAGTTAGCCCAAAGCTATTTATCTCTGTAATAGAGAACGTCTCCAATGTGGCAAAATTGACCAAATCAAACAGCTTTGATCAGAAAATGAATCTGGCAAGCCTGCCTGTCGGAGGGTCCCAGGAGAAAGGAGGGAAACAAACAAAAAGATTTAACAAGTGGTCAATAGGAAAAAGAGAGCAAGAGAAAGGGATTTGAGAGAAGAAAAGAGCAAGGGAGAATGAGGCCGAAAAAAGAATTTTGCAAAGCCACAGCCCCGGCTCGGGAATGAATTGTTGAAGAAATAAATGATGTTTCACATCATAACATTTAACATGGTGCTTGTGCATTTTCTGAGCCCTGCAGCCCAAACTGAGATATGATTTTTATGGTAACAAGATGATGACAAACTGCAGCGGGATGGGGCTTGCTGCTGCTGCTGCTGGAGGTGAGGAAATAAGCTCAGGAAAATCCAGAGAAATGGCTTTACCCTTCCTAGCCCCAGGATCAGCATAAGCCGATTTCTAGAAGGCAATAATGATGCCAACTGTACACAGTGCCTCAGTGGACGCGAGGTGCTTCCCGTCAAGTGCTGAGCTGCCTTTTGGGAAAGGCACGGTAACCACGTGTGAGTCTGAAGGTGAGGCCCGGCTGGAGGCTCCTCTCCTCCTCCCCTCGAGGGCAGCGCCAGGGAGATTGCAGTGGGAAGACTCATTCTGTGGGGGCGTGGACCATGGGTGCACTGCTTTCTCCCTTAACAACTTCTTCCAAAGTATACAGGTATCCACACTGCAGTCAGGGGAGGGCACCACATGCAGATTTGAAGCCCGATGGTAGATGGACGGGTAAGAGAATAATTATAAACTAGGGAGAACCCTCAAATCATTGTAGCATGACTTTTCATCTTACAGTAGGTCTCTTTCCATCATCCAAGTCAACCAACCAGCCAATCCCACACATCCACTACCGTGGGCAACAACTCCACTAGCCAACACCCAAGTGTGTTCACTGGCAAGGGAGTTGCTGTATTAAACAGCCAAATAATTTGTAGAATGCCCCAGCAGCCAACCTGATGGTCCCTAAAATAAGTGTTAAAAAACCATCATTATCACCACTCACTTTATTCTAGAGAAGACTTTGTGTAAGCTCTTTATGTTGAAATACATTAGAAAATCATGGTGAAAAGTTGGCAAGAGTATCTGTCAATGTAGAAAAATTCTAAAATATGGAGAAATGCTTTCACCACAGTATCCTCTGGGTTAGAATTGTGTGGTGAAGACATTGTCTGATGAAGACTTGAGAGAATGAAGTTGACTTGAAAGGGAGCACCAGCTCTGAAGACTGAGGACCCAGCTGGAACCCTGACCGTGAGTCTCAGGACACCCGCCTTCTTCTCTGTAAACCATGTGCCCTGGCCAAGATTATTATTCCCTGCATACCAGGGCTTGTTGTGGGAACCAAGAGAGGCAATTACCACAAAGCACTTGGTAAACTAATTAAAGTCCTAAACAAACACTGGAGGTTATTACTGCTGTTTTGTCCTGGGGGGAGGAGAATGATCAGCAATTTTGCTTGTCAACCAAATCCAACTTAATTGGGGAAGACCCATGTCAGGAAACCAAGCTCCATACTCCAAGAGCTTGCCCTGATTTGGGTGTTTTCCTTAGTGACAGTCATTATGCCTTTTTTCCTCTTCCTCCAGAGAACTGAGTCACAATCTCATAAGAAGTGGCTGGCCAAATATCCGATGCTTCTAGGGACTGTCCCCTTTTGGCCATATGTCCTTCCTCAGACATTTGGGGAAGAGACAGAGTTGGCTTTAAATCCTTTCGGGCTTCCAATTCAGGTTTAAGTCCCCATGTCTGATCCATATGTCTGAGTATTCTTGGAGTTATAACCCCTGGCTAATTGAGTACTAAAGGTGGATCAGCAATTTTGCTTGATCAACCAAGTCCAACTTAATCTGCTCTGTAAAAGGACTTAGTGGACAGTATCTGAAAGTGAAAGTATTTCTAAACCATTCAAACAAAGACAATCAACTTGGCTTTGTTGATATTTTAGAGGCACAGGGAGAATAACATTTCAGCCGGTCTGGGGTTTGTTCTATGATAGCAAATAAGGCAGCTTAGCTTTATTGGACTAAAATTTGCAGTCTGTATTTCTGTATCGTGCAGTATAATGGGCTAGCTTGGGTGTTTGGATCAGGTCCTCCTGTGAATGCATCAAAATTGGTTCTCATTTACAAGAATTACATTTTAATACCCATCCTGACATTCTGATGGCCACACACCACAGATTTCACAGTGTCTCATAGCAGTTTCCCTTGGAGCTGCTCTCCAAAGCAATCACGCTTCTGATCCATGTTTTATGCTCTGCCTGGAGCAGGATCAACACACTGCCTCCTGCTGTATCCGCAAGCCCCTTTGCCCTAGTCTCCTGGCATCTCCATATCTTGTCTAGCGGGGACCTGAGCAGTGTTGGTGTGTGCTCTTCGCTTTGCAACACAGAGCAGTGAAGTTCTATTCAGCGGTGTTGCTGTGTGATGTGTTGGGAACACGCCAGGAAGCTCCTACCAAGAATCAGATACAAAATGGGTTTAAAAGTTTCAAGATTTCTCATAGGCAGATTTTTGCCTCCTCCTCCTTGAAGTACTCTGAAATGTGTAAAAGCCACTGACTTTTCAAATTAGGAGGCAACTTAAACGATTCCTAGTATGAATTAAACTTGGGTTTCCCTCTTGTGTAGCAGATAAAGCATGTAGTATGGGAGGCCCAGGCAGAAGGCTTCTAGAATTCACGAGGAAAAAGACTACAGCCCTTTTACTCAAAGCATTTCTGTAATCTTGGCCATGAAATTCTGTCAAATCTCTACATAAGCGGGAAGCACAGATTCTTAGGAACCAAGCACTCAAACTGACAGTTCAGAACTTACATCTTGGCTTGTGAGGTTCTGGAAATGATAAGTTTTTCTTGAAAACTACTCTAATGCTGCCTGCTGTTTAATGTGTAGAGTTGGAAGAAAGGAAGGGATAAGGAAGCTAAGTGGGAGAGAGCCAGACAGTGATTGGGAAGCCATTTTCCTTAGAAAACATATGATGTTTTTTCCACAAACTTTTTCTCCATAAATTTCATCTGCCCATGGGAATAGGTTAAGATTGGAATTTGTGGTATTTTTTTCTGCTTGAAATTAAATTGGAAACTATAAATGACATTCTCAAAATCCTGATCTCCCCCACAAACCCTGCCTGTTTTTTAAAAAGCATAACTGTATATATAATATATTAAATATATATTCCACCAAGACTTTAACTGCATTCCAGGTGTTCACATTTCCTTTGACCTTAGAGATTCTATTTCAAAGCCATTAAATTAACTAAAATGTTTAAATGGCCTACATTAGCTTTAATTATATAATTATATAGTCAGTAAGAAATGAATCTATATGGATGAGAACCTAATTGAAAGAAGGAAAATATCTGTTCTAAAGCTTGACATAGATGAGCACTTTGACAGATGCCACAGGAAAACTTACTTCTGCCTTTTTCATGGGGTTAATAGACTCTCCTAAAAATAACAGGAATGTTTTCCTTAAATTTTGACTGTATTTCAGGGGTTCACCTTAAACGAAAATCTGAGCACAGACCCTTCTCTGGATCAGGGCACTCTTTCTAGAGAAATCTGTACAGTTTATCAGCAACCACATTCTGAATAAAAGAAGTCCCCCTCCAAACCTTGCTTCTGAGATTTCAAATGAAGCACCTTTTAAAAGCCTGGTTACCAAAGAGAATCTTCCAGTTACTAACATTCTCCTAACCAGAAAAGAAATTATAATGTCCTGATTCTTCTCAGTCATTGCCCCACCCACATCATCATCTTGTTTTCACTCTCGCAGTTGTGCATGTCCACTGGGAACAGAGAATGTGGAGAAGGTCCACTCTGATACCTCACGTCTATTCAGAGATCCTGCGTTTTAAAGAACCCCAAATGTAAAGGCTCTCAAGCCCCACGAGAATCTGTATAACATAATTCCTTCAGGCAAAGTCTGAGGGGTTGAAAAAGCTGGACAAGAGTTTTAGGGTTTTCTTTGTTTATTTTCTTCCTTGGGCAGGACTCTACATGTGGAATTAACTAACAAACTTTTTTTATCCCCAACAAATACTTTTGGGTTCTACGATGATCTACCTCAGAAAACTCCCAACAGTCCTGCAAGTCTGGACTTGTTATCCATATGTTACAGACAAGGGGACTGAAGCTCAGGGGGATTGATGTGCCCAGGGTCACACTGCCAGCTCGGAGAGAGCTAGGACGGGCACTTGGGTCTCTCTGACCTGACATCCACTCTGTCAGCTGCCCTCAGGGAACAGAAGAGAGGCCCTGGTTTATTCTTAATGAGACATCTAGCTCCATGCTTTGCCATAGTCACAAACACTATCCTGCACTTTGGTCCATGACGTCATGGTGTGTACTTGTACTGGTCGGCATGGACTAGATATGCTATTAAACAAAGGCTCATTCATACCACAAACTCGAAGCAGCTTGACTGGGAGGCTCTGCTTACCATAGTCACTCAGCAACTCAGGCTGATGGAGACTCTACCATCTTATGATCTTATTCAGTCACCACCTTAATACAATGCTTTGAGCTTCACCACAGCAAGGGAAGACAGCATAGAAAGTTACAACATGGCTCTCAAATGTATTGCCAAGAAGTGACATAAATCTACTCACCTTTCATTGGCCAAGGTGAGACATGTGGCCACACCTAACTTCAAGCCAATTCTCCCATGTGCCTAGAAGAAGAGAATCAGAAATTCCAGAGCATTCCAGTCATGTCTACAATAGTATTCTTGGTCATGAGGAGGAAGGAGCCCGGGGCTGAGAGCCACAGGGTCTTTGTCCCAGCACTGGCTCTGCCACTTGATACACTTCATGACCTTGTCCTGCCTCTTAACCCCTCTGACCACCCACATCCTCCTCTGTGAAGGAGGGTTTGAGATATATGGCGACCTCTCTGATTCTGCATCACAACAAATCTATTACCTTTGCTAGACCTCAGAGCCCCTGTGCTTGGGAGCAGGTCACTGGGGTCATCTCCAACTAGCCAAACAGCACAGAGATGATGATGCAGGTCCTCATGGAAATGGATTCATTTGTACACTCGGTAGGGGAGCTGGCTAGAGTCCACTAGCTCTGAGAGTTTTGAGACGGTCCACACAAGCATGATGAATGTGTCAAGGATTCCGTGTCACACCGTATACTTTGTTAACTCACTTTGACAAAGGCATTTTAGTTTTAACTGCTTGTGACAGCAGCTCACAGTTTACTCACAAATGGGCCTCACATACAGGTGTTTCCCACTTTATATAAAAGATGTGTTCCTTATAAACAAAAATGGCATATGAACTGAATTTGAAGACTATAAAGTCACTGCTTGAGTTTATGGAAAATCATATCAGTCCAAGTAAGCCAATGACAAACATCTTTTGAGAAAGGGTGAAAAGATCATTCCTGGTTTTACTTTTTCTCTTAAGATGTTGCTTGATAACACCCAGAGCCTCTGGTGGTACACAAAGCACAAAGACAGAGATATTTGTGAATGAATGGATAAAACTCAGTGTCTATCTGTGGTTGACCTGCATTTTCATAAGATAGTAATAAGACCTTATATTCGTATAGTGCCTTCTAGTAAACAAGCCTTACATTTACCTGGGACAGGAGCAGAAAGAGCATAAACTCTGATGTTAGACTAGAGTTCTGATCGTGGCTCTGTTTCTTAGTAGCTGTGAGCTGGAACACATTACTTCACCTGAAGCCTCCATCCTCTCATTTGTGAAATAAGAGTGACACCAGCTTCTCAGGATTGTTGAAAAGGCATGATGAGAGCCTTATGTTAACATGTCTATTACAGGACTTAACATGAAGAAGGGACTTAATAAAAGGTGATTTTCCTTCCTTTTTCTATGAAGCAGGAAGGGGAGCTGTCATTATCTTTGCTTTACAGATGAGAAAGCTGGGGCCCAGAGAGATAAAGTGGCCACCCAAAGTCCCACCAATATAAGACTGGAGCTCTGATTTATGCCTCCCCACGCAGGGAGGCAATGACTGTGCAGTACGGATATCTGCACGAAATGTGTACAGCGTGTGATTTAGGGCTGACGTGCGTTGTCTTGTACATATCATTTTTTTGTCTTTCCTTTCTGCCTGAGCTGGGCATGCTCTGAGAGCTGGGGCCAGGCCTTGTGCCCCCGGTGGGATCCACCTCTGTATCGCAGTGGTAGGTGCTCAGTGAGTGCTTATCTGCTAGCCAATTTTCAAGTTCTTGCAAATCCACCCAGCCAGGTAGGGCACAGTAGCACATTTAATAATTAAGAAAAGAGTTTGGTTTTCAGGAACTTTGTCATCTGAGCTTGACTATTACAAAGGGCCCAATAATTCATTTTAGGGTCTAGAAGGAAAATAATAACCCTATCTAAAATACTGAGATGATTAATTAAGTGTTCTTATTTGTAAGAACAACTTGCCTCTCTGCTCCTTTTATGTGGTGCTCCATAGACAGTTATGACCTGACTAGTATGTGTTCTTCTTTTTTGTTTTGTTTTTTGGGGAGGGGAGTTTTTTTCAAGACAGAGTCTCGCTCTATCATCCCAGTTAGAGTGCAGTGGCGTGATCATAGTTCACTGCAACCTAAAACTCCTGGGCTCAAGTGATCCTCCTGCCTCAGCCTCCCGAGTGGCTGGGACTACAGGCATGCGCCACCATGCTCGGCTAATTTTTTCTATTTTTTGTAGCAACAGGGTCTGGCTCTTGTTCAGGTTGGTCTCAAACTCTGGCCTCAAGCAATCTTCCTTCCTCGGCCTCCCAAAGTGCTAGGATTACGGGTGTGAGCCACTGTGCCCAGCGTTAGTATGTGTTCTTTAATAGGTAGAGGCTGAGCACCTACGAGGTGGCAGGCTCCAGGTTATAATGGTGAGACAGACATAATCCCTGATCTCATGGAACTTATGGGACACAAGGCTGTCAACAAGTAAATACACAATATATTTATAGTTATAATTTGTAATAAATTAAATGGAGGAAAAGATGAAGAACTAAGAGAGAGCATAATTGGGGGATCTCATTTAGATTAGGAGGTTGGGGGAAAGTTCCCATGAAGAAGTGATATTTACACTGAAACCTGAGAAAAATCAGTAGAAATCAGTTAGGCAAAAAGTGGAAGAAAGAGTATTTCAGGCAGAGGGATTAACATTGTGGAGGCCCCAAGGTCGGGACAGGCTTGCAATTAAAACGAGGTTGGGGGCCATGGCATAGGGGAGCTAGAGAGACATGTACGAGGAGATGGGAGTGGGTAAGGACCAAATTTTTGTAAGTGTATCGAACTGCAACTGAAAAATGTTAAGCAGAGAAATCAAATGGTTGAACTTAGGTCCTAACAGATCTCTGTACTGTTAAATAGAAGAATGAGTGCGATTTAAGAACAGATTCAATGTAAGGAGGGCATGAGGAGAAGCCAGGAGACCAGCTGAGAGGCTATTACAGCGGTCCCGGTGAAGAATGAGGGTGGCTTGGACTTGGGTGGTGGCAGTGAATGGAGAAACGTGAGTGAAATTATGAAACGGTTTAGGAGTAGAATTGATAGGACATGGCGATTAATGTTACATGCAGAGAGAGGGGTCTGAACTGATGGACTGAGATTTGAGGAGAGCAGAAGGGCAAGGGCGGTCAGAAGAGTTCAGGTCTGGCCATTTTGCATTTGAGGTGCCTCCGAGACAACCAAGAAGAAGTTCTTGGATACAGGAGTCTGGAGCTTAGATGTACATTTGGGAGAACGTGGCACACAGGCGGTGTTGAAGCGGTGGGCTGGTGAGGTCTCCTAGAGAGAGAGTCTAGAAAATGCTGAGAGGAGTCCCAGGGCTGAGTCCAGACCTCTGAACAGGAGAAGGGGTTGGGGAGAAACCTAAAAGAATGAGGTGTCACAGGCAAAGGAAAATTGAGTGCTTGGGAAAGGGCGTGGTCTGCCCCACTCTCGGACAAAGCCGGCGGGACCACGTGGAGCGAATGGGAGAGCGGAGGGAGAAGGGTGAAGCAGGAAGGGAGTCCCCAGGCTGAGAATGGGCAATGAGAGAAATGGCAATCTCAACAGCTCGGCGAGAAACGTGGCTCCGAGCGCGAGCAGAGATAGAGTGGCTCGCGGAGCGAGTGGGCACAAGAGGCATATCTGATTAGTTTTGTTCTGTGTTGAGAATTTCAGAGCACATGTGTAGTTCGGGAAGGTGGAGAAAGGGCAAGGAAGAGGGTGCTGGTGTGAGCAGAGCTAATGCCCTGAGGCCACCAGACACTGCACTTGATCTTCAGCCCCAGATTCTAAGTCTCCCGCCTGGGGCATAAAGTGCTGATTTCTCCAGCGACTTCATGGCACTGGGGTCCTATGGCACTTCTAAGGGGTGACCACCTGGCAGCAGAGAGAAACACAGGCTCTGTCTCAACTGCAGAAGGAGGCAGAGGGAAGGAGAAAGATGAAAAAGGGGAGAAAGGAGGAAGAAAGGGAGAAAATAAAAAACTGAGCTGGCCAGTTCTCTCCCCTCTCCAGGTGGTTGGGACAACCATAAAGCTGAACCCCAGGTGATATGGGGCTCTGGCTTTTCAGGAGGGCCATATCCCCCAGCAGAAACCTAAGACTTGCACAGACTTAGGCGGTTGTTGTCTTGTCTTCCCTACAGATCTCAGAGTCTTGCCACTACAGAGAAACTTCCAGGGCAGCAGCCAGTATCCCAGGGCTGAGAAATCTGACTCTCCTCTCTTTGTGCCTCCCAATTCCCCACCTAGGCCCTGAGCCACAGGGGATTGTGTGAGTTCGGTGAGCTGCAGCTTGACAAGAGTGTTTTCCTTTGCCCTCAACTTGGCGGTGTTTCCTGCAGTGGAGACGTGAGCTTGGGGGAGGGGTGGCGGGAGAGGAGGTCTGCCCTGGCAGTGTTCACTCACTGTCTGAGGCATGAGATTTGATTACCAGTCTTTTAACATGCATGACAGCAAATGCTAATATTTGCCACAGAATTATCGAGCCCCCTTTTAAACTCATCTACAGTGTGAGGCTCTTTGACCCCCAGGGGTAGGGAATGGCACAGGCTGACATCACGCTACTTAGTGTTGCTGCCTCCCCTATAGCAACAAAACTTTTCTTGAAGGATGCCAATCACAACAAAAAAGATGTCTGTTTTAGTCTTGTGTAGAAGACTAAGTGAAAATTTAGGTGGGGGCCTGAAAAATCATTGTTAGCTGATTATTTTATAAAATAAGTGGGTGTTTCAACGAACTGTAGTATTTACTTTCAGAAATCAGGCATTTTCTTTGTTCTTATGCCTTATATTTTTGTGTTTTGATTGGCACCCTTGGCTCATTGTTCTAAAAAGGATATTACAAATAAAACCACCACCAACCATCACCAGTTAATAGCTTATTACCATACACATCTTCCTCAACTTTTCCCAAACTTACTGGTAAAACACCAGAAAGAAATCCAACTTCTTTTAGGCTTTAAGTCTGTTATCAAAAAGTAGGACCATTTTCTAACTTCTAGGTGGTGGGAGCTTGGAGGCAGTATCTGAAACTACTGGTTGGAGGAGGAGGGATCTAGAATTTCAAAACCAGGAGCTACCCTTGACTTTCCTCTTTGGAACTTGAACAGCTTACCTTCACACTGCCTCTTGTAATACCCATTATAGTCTTAAAAGCCATTATTCAACATAATATCCTTTAAACTGTTCACAAGGAGCCACTTTGAGATGGTGGGCTCCCTCTGCGCCCTTCCCGCCCCCTCCCAGGTGGGCCCATGCTTGCTGTCAGGGCGCTTTCTTCCCTGTTGTTCAGCTACACCTGGCGCAGTGCTTTGCTGTCATAGGGCCATTTCGAACGCTCTCTCTTTGTAACACAAGCTTTGCTTGTGCTGAAACCTCTTTCATCGGCTCTATACAGCATTTGTCACACTGCATAATATAAGCTAGACAATGGTGGCATAGAACGAAATAACAACGGACATAATCATCTATGGAATCACTAATGAGCTGTCTGCCTTTTGAAGGCTTCTTACAAACTAAAATATAGACCAGGATAAAGGGCAAGGCTGAAGGAAAAGTCAATAGAACCTCACAATGCGGAGACTTAACCTCTGTCTCTATCAACTCATTAGATTTTTGAGTTGTATGATCAGCCAGAATATTCTCCACTTGTCTGGAGCCAAGTGCCTTGTCAGGGCTTGGCAAAAAAAAAAAAAATGAGAATTGCTTTTTCTTCATGCTGAGTGAAAATGTAAACTTAGAAGTCACAGTTCATGTTGAAGGTTGTTTTACATTTTCTAAATACTAAAAAGACATTAAAATCAGCATAGTTACATGAAATCATCTGTTACATAAACGTGTAATGAAAAGATGCAATTTTGTTGTAATCATTTTTAAAAATTACGCAAAGATAATATCTATGGTTTATGCTATTTCTGCCACCGTTGACTAGTATTTTTATTTCTTGGTATATTAGGTTAATGTTCAAGGTCCATTCTGTTTTTCAGCTTGCAAAATTAATGTCTAAGTGCTAACATAAGGGAAATCAAATTTTATTTTTTAGGCTCCCTGACTTCCAATGACTGGAATCAACATATCCAGCCATTCATACGACGCTTCTCAACTGTCAGAATAATGGTGTTTATTCTCT
Source organism: Avahi laniger (assembly GCA_963575035.1). Lineage (NCBI taxonomy): Eukaryota > Metazoa > Chordata > Mammalia > Primates > Indriidae > Avahi > Avahi laniger. Next base: position 12,271 of record CAUYSK010049221.1, read on the forward strand.
TAATATTTGTTGGGGACTTACTATGCCAGGCGCTGTCCTAAAGACTTTGATGTACTATTTTTACCCTCAGGATAACTTTACGAGGTAGTAAATATTAGTACCCCTCAATGGTTAGATGAAGAAACTGAGGCCCAGAGAGGACAAGTTGTCCAAGGTCATAGGGTGAAATTGGATTGGGAGCCCAGGCACATCTTGACTGCTGCCCTATACTGCCTGCCTGGTGGATCTGTGCTAAGCTGAGGAATAACCTGAGAAATCACTGGTAACACGTGGAGAAAACTGAAATCAAGACCAAAGAGGTTGGTATTTGGAATAGCTATGAGGCCAGATTTATAGACAGATTTCCTACTTCTTCCTTCCTGAAGTCTGTGTTCCTAGCAGGTCCTTCCTCTGGAAACAAGACACACCCCCTCTCTCTGCACATCCTTACTGTGGTTCTTGAGAGCCCTGATATATTCTTATATGACCCAGCACCTCACTCCTTGCCCTGTCCACAGGCGTTTGGGCCAGGGGCGAGCACTTCATTATTTCATTTAGCAAATATTTAGATGTTGATGTTAGAGACAACCAGGGGAGCAACAAGAGGTACTGCTGAGGGGGCTTTTCTGGGGGTGTGAAGCCCTGAAGGGCCTATAAGTCAGTTTTGCTAACTTCACATCTTTAGTCCAGGGCCAGGCCTGAATGCAAAGCCAAGATTCAATTTTGTAGTACCATAAAACAAAAGCAAAAATGAACAAAAATATCTCATCTAAGAAAATGTATTAATTTATTATTTCAAAAATTACTTAAGCAAAGGTTTTTGGTTTTTGTTTTTCTGGTTTTTTTTGAGACGGGCTGTTGCTATGTTGCTCAGACTGGTCTCGAACTATTGGGCTCAGCCCCCAGAGTAGCTGGGACCATATGTGTGTGCTGGCTCTATGCAAAGTATCTTGAAATGGAATATCCATTAATGAGACCAGAACTTTTATTACCTTCTAAGAACATATCTCTTTTTGCTACAAGACAAATTCATAGCTTTGCTGTGAGTTCAAAACCAAATTTTTGTAGAAGGGGCTCCTGATAGCTAACTATTAATATTAAATCCTCTTAAAAAATACTTTCCAAGGCTTTCTATTACATCTTCTGATTTCCAACAGCTAGACATGCAGGGACTTCTTGGGCAGAGTATGGCTATGTATCAAGTTACCTAGAACCATCTAGGGCCCACTCCTTTAGTAATATTGGTTCTATTGGGTGAGATTCAAAAAAAGACAAGGACCTGGTTCCTGCCCGCAGGCAGCTGGTCCAGGAGATGGGAAAACCAGGAAGGCTTTCATGCCATAACCAGAGAATAATTTCGAAGCAATATGTATGATTAATGATGTTTGCCTCTGTCTGTCTGGGAAGTCAGGGGTAGAGGAGTACTTTAGTCGGGGAAGCTGCTTAAAGACAGGAGTAGTAATGGGTGATTTTAGGATGATTATGCTAAATATCTGTATGGTGGCAAGAAAGCTGCATAATTTTACTTCCTAAATTAGACTGGGTGTCTGCAGGGTGAGTGGGCTCCTAGTAAATCCAGTAAGGGCCCTGGGAATCATTTGCTGTGTGACTCCAGGCAAGCTTATTTCCCCTCTGGGCCTCAGTTTCCTCATCTGTAAAAGTCGGAGTTAAGCTAGAAAATTTCATGGGTATCTGCTAGCTCTACCATCCTGGGGGCAGAGACTCTGGCTGAGTCTCCATGCAAAGCAGTAGGCCAGGTCTGCAAACTGGTCCAGTTTTGGAAGGACTGCTCGGCAGGGAAGGGTGTACCTGACTATGCCCTGAGGGAGACAAGTGATGAGCACATTGCCTGACCAGAGTTCCTGGGGTATTTTCATAGAGTGCTTAGAACAACCTTGCCATACCTTCCCTGAGGGGCTTCATCAAACTTCAGGACAGATGGTTTCCCTCGCTTCTGCTAATTTGGAATCCTAGCAACATTTTTTTCTTCTCTCTAACTTTTAAGTTGTTTCACGGAGTTGCCTAATTTTCTTTCTAAACTCATATGCTCTCATTTATCTATTTCCCTAGGATCTCTCTGTCTCTCTCTCACATTCAGTTTGAGTTACTCAATCAATTTTATTATCCTCTACTCCCCATTTGATTAAATTCTGAATTTTTTCATCAAAGTATTTTCAGGAGATAATGTTATAAAAATTAATTTTTAATTAACGCCATAATATGCTCATAATTGTATTTTCCATAAAGTTCCTTAAACTTATGGAATTCTCATCAAAAGCAGAGGTTGAACACTTTTCACTGTACTTTTTCCAAAATATAATATGGTAGACTTCCTGTTAATGAATTATTTTTTTGTAGTTGCTTTCTTTATATGAAGCTAGGATACATTTTAACATTTTCCAAGTATATTCCAAATTGCACCATACAAATACAGAATAAGGACATTCATAATCTCTGTAATAATTTGTACTAGATGTATGACATTGGGAAACAAGTTTGTAGAATTACATTGATTAATTAAATTAATTAAATATCACACAGTTAATGTGCAGGTCTCTGTCATGTTAGTTTAGCATAAAACCACAACCCTTTTGTTTAAGTAGGCACAAACGTCATAGATGACAATTTCTCGTAACATATCCCTTGTAGACAGAAAACTTCGCTTAGTCTATGCAATCTAAGAGTTTCCTCATCTGTAAAAGATGGAGTTAAACTAGAAAATTTTGTGGGTCTCTGCCAGTTCTACCATCATGGGGACAGGGATGCTGGCTTCTTTGCCTCTGAAGATGTTTGTCTGGCTCCTGGAGCATGAGTCGTTATGCTACAGGGCAGATTTGCCCAAATCAGTTTGTTTCTCTTGATTGACCTCAAGGTTTAAGTCAATAAGAAAATATCAAAGTCAGCCAAAAAATTGCTTAAAATATTTGTAAGCCAAGTTAACAGTCAAGCCACTTTAGGTTTGTGGACAGGCTCTGTTTAAATCCCAGAAGAAGAGGAGCTGCCCATTGCTCCCCACCACTGCAAAGGACAACAGAGCCTAGCCCTGGCTGCAAAAAAACCCCAGAGATGAAGCTTCTCACCTAACACAGGAGAGGATCTTAAGCACCCCGGCGGGAAGAGCACGAGAAAGCTGGAGGAGGGTCCCCATCTCCATCAGCTCCAGGGCACCACCAGGCCTCAGCCCTGCCAAGGGGCACCGTTTGATTCAGAGGAGCAGGTTGCTAAGAGGGGGTGAGGCATTTTTGAATCTTTACATCTCTTCTGGCTGGATATTTTCCAAACAAATGCTCTTTTCTCTTGTCCAGTAATGACTCCACAACCACTCTATATATTCTTGAACAATCACACCTGTTGACACTTTGCTATCACAAGAGAAGCCCTGAAAGATGAGAGAAGAAGCCATTAAATTTATTTGTGCTTTCAGTTATTTCAGAGAGAAAGGTGGTATTGCAGCAATCCATTAAAGCCGCGTACCTCCTCAATGCTAAAAGTCTGTCACATAAAAGCACCACCTGTAGCCACTCTTTTGAAAGGAAAGTCCTTGGCAAACAATGGCCTGAGTGAGCCAGTTTAATCAGGCAGGAGTCAAGACCACTGAGACATAAATTAAGCATTCATCCTTGACTAGCAGCCAAGCAGCCAAAGCCCCCATAATCCCAATTAATCCCATTTTGTACGGTTGCCCTTGGGCCAAGGGCAGAGGGGAAGAGAATTTGCACAACTTGGTTCCGCATCAGCTCTTTACCTGTACAGGGGGTGGATCTGTAATAAAGGAGCGCACCTATGCAAGTGTCCTGTCCTGACGACGGAGCATGCAGAGCCCTCCCCCACCTGCTTCTGTGATCTGTCAGCAAGAACTTACTTCAAGGGCACCCTACACTTTTGGAGAGTCAGTTGCTTGGCTCCTTTGAAGACAGACGTGACTCTGTTTCATTCTCCTTCGTTTGTATAACTGAATTGGCTTCCCATCACCTACTCCTGCAGTCACACAGAATGAACGAATGCTCTACAGTCCCCCTGGGACTCATTTTTGCCAGTTGATACTCTGTTCTGGTAAAAAAGTTGACTAGCTTCCCAGGGATAGAAAATTTCCCCCCAGAGAGCAGCTATGCTAGCCACAGAGTCAGCCTAATGGGGCCACTGCTCACCTCTCTTGCTCCTTGTGGGAAGGGAATGGCAAGGTCCACTCTTTGAAAACACATTCTCGCCCTTGCTGCAGATTTGCGGTGGTCAGGCCCTCAAGTCCCCTTTCCACTTTATCAGAAGCCCACCCAGATGCAACCATATGGAAAGGGCTCCGTGGTGGAGACTGTTGGGTGACTGGTTCACCAGCTGGCTGTTAGCCACCAGAAGTCTTCTCCCCTGCTTTGGCCACACTAGTAGGCCCTGTGTCCCAGACTTTCTTGAAGTTGGGGGGAAGTAAGATGGCATAGGACTGGTTCCTTTCCAGTAGAACGTGAGCAACACAGGTAATCCATACCACTTCTTGCTTTGGCTCATAAATTCCTCCTGGACATACTTCTCTGTGCTCTTTCCCCCTTTCTGGCTCACTGAGGTGGACATGCATGCCCTCCAGGTATTCTTCTGGAAGCTAAATTTTAAAGATGGCAGCATCACCATCAGCCTGAGTCCTAGGATGTCTACCCAGGGGAGAGCTCTGCTCCCTAGCCACATCTCCTCTTGCCTACATGCTTTCCCAACTCTCTTATAAAGGTAGGTGAGCAAGAAATACACTTTCATTGTGCTGAGCAGCTGTATGTTTGGGTCTATTTGTTACTGCAGTCTGGCCTACTCTGACTGTACAAGCTCAAATGTGTTGGCTTCTTGACCCCCTGCAGGGTTCTACTTCTGGACCACTGAGCTTCTCTGGCCACAGGTCAGGAGAGAAGGAAGGGAGACCAAGGAGGCCAGGGCTCCTCAGCCCAACCCAAATCTTTCCACTCTGATCTTTAGAAGCTCTCTGATGATAACAGGCTACTTTCTATTGTAGTAAGTCTCTGACCACACTCACCTCTTCCTGGACGAGTGCTTTGGTTCTTGGCACTGGTGGTGGGCTGGCTCTGAGGGTTCTTCTCCATTTGGAGGTATAGGCCTCTGTGGTACTAGGCTCTGCTGAATCATTTATGAGTCGGGCCTATGAGTAAGCTCACTAAAGGTGGTGGAGAAGTAGTCCTCACCTTTTGTGGGAATTGGGGCTGAGAAGAAATCTGCATACATCTCCCTTCAGGCAAGAAGGAAAAGCACTGAAACTTTTTACTCTAAATCAAATTCAGAAGAATGAGGGTCTGTTTTAACTCTTGTTTGAACTGCAATGAGTCCTTGCCACTTGACATCTTTGTGTTTTGAAGTGTCAAGTTTCATTTCCAGAATTTCAGTTGTTTAAATACATTTGATAAAAAGAAATAAAATTTATGTGTCCTATTATATTTATCTTTGAAGATGCTAAGCATTAAATATTTTAGAAGAAGAAGAAATAGAAACTAATATTAATAGTCTCTTGACCAATATACTTGTGTCAAGAGATTGGATTTAGGGAATCTAATTAGCATTGAGAATGGGACAAATGGGACAAATGGGACATTAAGCACTTTGATCAGTGTAAAGTTTAAATAAAAACCATCCGATTTTGAATAGGTAGCCTGTTTCCTTTAAGAGGAAAAAATATACTTTGATAGCATCGGACCTGTTAACAGGCAACGTAGAGAAAGTACAGGTAAGAAAATAATTTGCTTATAAAAATCATTATTTAAGAGGAAAATGTTGCTTTACTCAATTTATTGATGCTTATTTCAGTGTGTTTCCAAACTCTCCAGTTGTTGATTAGAAGTTACAAAGCACGGAGATGGGCAGTGTGCTCCTATAGAAAAGTCCCTTCCCCCTAGATGGGTAACCCAGTTAAAACTGAGTTTCTTCAGGATCTCTCTTAACATTGCTGGTGGGAATGTAAGTTTGACAATTTCTAAAAAAAGGATATACTTACCATATTATTCAGTAATTATACATTAGGCATTTATCCCAAAGAAATGAAAACTTACATCCACACAAAAACTTGTACACCATTGTTCATAGCAGTTTTATTTGTAATAGCCAAAAAGTGGAAAGAACAAAAATGTTCTGTAATAGGTGAAGGATTAAACAAAGTGTAGTACATATATATCATGAAATACTACTTAGCAATAAAAAGGGACCAACTATTGATCCATGCAACAACTTGGATGGATCTCAAGGACATTATACCGAGTGAAAAAAAGGTGATCTCAAAAGTCACTTTTATTGTATAAATTTACTGTGTAAATACTGTATGTACCATTCATATAGCATTCGCAAAATGACAAACTTATAGAGATTAACAACAGACAAGTGCAGGGGTGGGGAACCTGCAGTCTTAAGGCCACAGGTGGCCTTCTAGGTCCTTAGGTGTGGCCTTTTTACTGAATCCAAATTTTACAGAACAAATCCTTTTATGTTTATTAATAGATTTTTGATTATCTTTTATATTTTTATTTTTTAAATGAAAGTACTTAAAATGCCAAAGAATAAAATAAGTTTCAATAAAATAATCCTCCCAGATTGA